>CM021109.1:492903666-493021241 GCA_007115665.2 Sequoiadendron giganteum | reverse complement strand
AAGGACAAAAACAAGGGTGTTAAAGTGGATAGCAAAAGGATGTTGTCAAAATCAAGGAGGTTAAGAATGACAATATTTGGGAAAAAAAGATTGAAACCCCAAAGCCTCAAGAAGATGTTACTTCATCATTGGTAAAGACCAAAGTGATTACCAAGTCTGTTGAATCTGCTCTAGAAGAGAAGAAGCAAAAGAAAATTGAAGGAAGTCAGCAACTAGAAAGGAAAGAAAATGATGAAGGTATGATTTTTGACATGCCTAAATATACACCCTTAGACATGTTTCAAGTACTTTCCCAGGTTTAAGTTTATGTACCTTTGTTGGAAATGATGAGAATAACTGAGCATAAGGAAAAAACAATAGCCTTGATTACAGGTGTTGCTAGTAATAAGATTAAACAAGGCAATTGTAAATACACAAAGGATAAAGAAGAAAGAAAAGAGAAAGAAGTGGAGGGAATTGTGTCACAAATTCCCCCTTTGTATTTAGGGAATTCTATGAATATGTGCCTTGAGAATATAAACCCCTTTTTCTTGAGTGTTGATATAAATGGGAAAAATTTGAGAAAATGTATGATAGATTCAGGGGCGTCAAATAATGTTATGCCAGTCAAAATCATGGAAGCAATGGGCTTGACAGTAGAAACTACTCAAGGTAAATGCTATGCATTAGATTCAAGAGAAGTGCTAGTTATTGGGACTATTAAAGCATTTCCTTATAAACTGACCCAGTACCCTGAGAAGGTTTTAGCCATGACTGTTTTAGTTGCAGACATCCCACCTCATTTTGGGATGCTTTTATCAAGAAAGTGGAGTGCATCAATGGGAGGTAACATACAGTGTGATCTATCATTTGCTACTTTCTACATTGATAGAAAAGATGTCAAGATTGAAAGAGAGTCAAAAGTGCCTCATATGATTGAGCACGATCCAACTGAGAATATGACATGTTTTATTGACAGTGGCATAAATGAATTCAGGGCTGAGGAATCCCCTAGTAATTATGATAAACCTATTGCACTGATTGATACAAAAGTAAAACATTTGTCAAAGTCTGATGACTTGTAGACTATGTACTTTGATGGTGCAAATTCAAAGGAAGGATATGGTGCAGGTGTGTTGTTAAGGTCTCTGAGTGGAAAGACATTCAGGTTCTCTTTCACTCTATTATTTGAGTGCACCAAAAATGTGGCCCAATATGAAGCCTTGTTATTGGGGCTGAGATTGGCTACAAAACATGGGATCAAGAAGCTCAAGGTGATTGGATATTCTGAGCTTGTGATTTCCCAAGTTAGGTCCAGATATGTGTCAAAGAATAAAAGGTTGAAACAGTATAGAAATGTTGTTTGGGATGAATTCGAAAAATTTGATGCTTTTGGTATAAATTGGATGGAGAGAGGCCATAATAAGGTGGCAGATTTGCTAGAAAATAATGCATTAAAACTAGATGACATGACTTATGCTGGAATTTCAAAGGTTGAAGTGCAAACAAGGCCATCTGTTCCTGATAATATCAAAAACTGGAAAGTTTTTGATAGTGATGATGATATATTGAGGTTCTTAAATTGTGTGGATGGGTATGAAATCAAGAAATTGACTTTGGAGCTTTTGTTGAAAAAATTGATGGTAAGAATACTGTGTTTGGTAATGAAGTTATCTAGTTAAAGACCAATACAATTCCTAAAGTTTTAGTTGTTCTTGAAAGAGTGTTTGACAACCAGGATAGGACAAAGGCTAATTGTGCTGCTTCCCATCCTGATGACTTGGAGGAAATAAACCTTGGAACAAAGGCATCATCGGGAAAGGTGTATATTGGAAAGAAATTGTTACCAAGGGTGAGAAGGATGTTAATTGATTTGTTAAGGAAATTTAGACATGTGTTTGCTTGGTCTTATGATGATCTCAAGCTGTATAGGGAGGATTTATTTCAACATGAAATTCCTTTGAGTGATGGTGCTAAGCCATTTAGGAAAAAGCAAAGGCCTATTAATCCTACCTTGGCCCCTAAAATACAAGAACTAATGAAGTTAAGAGATGCAGGGATCATCAAGCCAATCATACATTTGTCCTGGGTGTCAAATTTGGTGCCTATGAGAAAGAAAAATAGAGACATTAGGTTATGTGTGGATTTCATAAACTTGAATGTGTCTTCATTGAAAGACAACTATCCATTACCAAACATGGAAGCCATGTTGCAGAGGGTGACAGGCTATGAGTTAATGTCTATGATGGATGGGTTTTATAGCTACAACCAACTCATGGTTAAGGAGTCTAAGCAGTTTAAGACAACTTTCACTACACCCTGGGGAACTTATGTCTATGTGAGAATACCTTTTGGTTTAACAAATGCAGGGGCTAGTTTTCAGAGGGCCATGGATGTGGCATTCTCAAAAAACATTAATTTGTTTTTGGAGATTTACCAGGATGATTTGACAGCTTATTCCAAGAGAGAAGATGACCATTGTGAACATCTGGAGAAGGTTTTTAGTAGGGCACTTGAGTATGGTATTTCCTTGAATCCGAAGAAGTGTGATTTTGGGGTAAGGGAAGGAAAACTGTTAGGACATATAGTTTCCAAAGATGGGGTCAAGATTGATCCAGAAAGGGTAATTGCAATATATAAAATCCCACAACCTCGCAATGTCAAAGGAATACAATCTTTCTTTGGGCAGATAAACTTCCTGAGGAGGTTTGTGACAAATTTTGTTGAAACAGCTCGCCCTATTTCTAAAATGCTCAAGAAGGGAGCCAAGGTTGAATGGGAAGAGGATTATATACAGGATTTTCAGGCCACTAAGCAAGCTATAAAGGAGGCCCCTGTGTTAAGAACCCCTGATTTTTCTAAACCCCTCCAAATTTTTTCATTTGCTTCGTTCCACACAATTACAACTGTGTTGTTACAAAAGAATGCAGAAGGCTTTCAACAACCTATAGCCTTTTTCAACAAATCTTTATAGGTTGAAGAACTCAAATATGATATAAATGAGAAACAGGCATATGCGTTGGTAAAAGCAGTAAAGGCTTTCAGGACTTATTTGATGGGAGCTACTATAATTGCCTATGCGCCCAATGTTGTTGTGAAGGACATCTTCACACAACAAGAAGTGTCAGGAAGAATATGTAGATGGATCAATAGGATCCAAGAGTTCAACATTGAAATCCAGATTACTAAGCTGGTGAGAGGACAAGGATTGGCCAAGCTTATGGCCCAAACTAATTTGGAAGCAAATTAGATAAATTTGCTTGAAGAAGAAAATAGATCACACATATGTGATATGGAGCATTCTAAATGGTATAAGGATGTGATCTATTATTTACAAAAGATGAAATGTCTTGAAAATTTGAGTGAAAATGAAAAGAGCACATTGAAGCTACATGCTATTAAGTATGTTATCATAACTAGAAAGCTCTGTTGGAGAAATGGAGAAGGTGTCATGTTAAAGTGTGTTGACCAAGATCAAGCACAGTGAATCTTAAATGAGATGCATAATGGAGTTTGTGGAGGACACTATATGGCCAAAACAACTGCACACAAGGTAATGAGAGCTGGATTTTGGTGGCCTACTATTTTTAAGGATGCACACCAATTAGTGAAGACATGTGATGCTTGTCAATGTTTCTCTGGTAAGTTGAAATTTTTTGGTAACTTGCCCCTAAAACCATTTGCAATACAATCTCCATTCCAGCAATGGGGTATTGATTTTGAAGGAGAAATAGCATGTAAATCTAGTGGAGGCCATTCCTAGATATTGGTGGCCACTGATTACTTTACCAAGTGGGTGGAAGAAATCCCAATGAAGAAGGCAACTAGTAAGGTGGTAATTGATTTTCTAATGAGTAATATAGTGACTAGGTTTGGATGTCCAGAAAGGATTGTGTAAGATAATGCAATGTGTTTCAGATTTGAAGAATACATGGAATTCTATGAAAAGCATGGCATCAAAATATCTTACTCATCACCTTACCACCAACAAGGAAATGGACAAGCAGAATCAAGCAATAAAAGCTTGATGAAGATTATTAAGAGAATCCTAGATCAAAATAAAAGGCATGGAATTCTAAATTGAGATTAGCAGTTTGGGCAGATAGGGTAACTGTGAAAAAGGCAATATGTTTTGCCCCATTTGACTTAGTCTATGGGATTAATGCAAGGTTTCCCCAGAATAACCTGATGGAAATGTATAAGTTTGTCTAGATGTATGATAATGAAATAGACAATGAAATGCAATTGAGAGTGGAAGCTCTCATAGAGTTGGATGAGACTAGGAGGGAAGCTCAAATGAAAAATGCTAAATTGTAGTTGCAAGTGAAGAACCTATATGACAAAAGAGAAACTGCTAGGAGCTTCCAAGATGGAAATTTGGTCTTGATGTGGAATGCTAGATTGAAAGATAAAGGAAAACATGGAAAATTTGATGCAATCTGGTTGGGTCCATTCTTGGTAAATAGTAAGTGGGGGGAAGATTCATATTTCCTCCAAGATATGATAGATGAAATTCTCGAACTGCCAGTTCATGGACAGTTCTTGAAATTATACTTCACTTGACGTATTGTTTTCCATGAACAATAGTGTAGGTTTGTATATGTGTTAGTTGTAGGTTTCTTTCCTATTGGGTTATTTTTTCTAGACAATCCCTTTTTGGTTGTCTCTGCAATTGGTTTTCTCTACCTGAGATTTTGAATTCTCACTTCATTCCAATGGAATGAATGTCCCCAACTGGAGCCATTGATGGAGCTTCAAATTTTGTTCTTTGAATTCCATTATTATCTTTCCTTTGTACTGGTCTGTCTTATTATTTTAAGGAAACCTAAGGTTGGGGTTTTTTAATTTTTACCTTCATGAAAATCCTAATAGCCTATGTTACGCCTTGGATGAGATCTATTTCACCATTACTTTTATGAAGTGGTCTTTTAAAATAACTTATGACCCATCTCTTTGTCTAGGTCAGACCCCTTTAATTGATTTATTGTTTTAATTTTCCGCTTGACTTTATTATTCCCTAACTATAGGTTGGCCTGTGCCCCATGTTTAAAAAACAACTTTAAGCCATCATTTGTAGTTGGCCTAGGTGGTGTCCCCTTGTCCCTTTAATAATTGTTTTATATTTTATAGGGAGCAATTTTAATGACCGTCGATCAACCACCGGTTGATCTTAGCTATTCCCCGCAATCCCATAATGACCCCACCATTGAGTCTCAGTTGATTGCGATATCACAGGTGAGCACCACGTGTCTCACTTGGCGACACCGAAAATATTATCAAAATTCTTTAATATATATGTCGGGTTTTAATATGTTAAATGGTGGGTTACTAAAGTGGCTGCGAGATGCACGTGCTCAAAATCAACAAAGATGTTATAACCTTGATGAAAAATTTGCTCGACGGTTATGTTCAATGTTGGTGACTATTTTGAATGAACATGATTGTTGATGGTGGAGATCAATGGTTACTCACCATCGTGTGATCCGAAGATGCAAGGTGTTTATTGTGATATCATGAGCGAGCGCCACGTGTATTTATTTGGCAATGCATAATGTGGTGGGCCCTTGGTGCTGAGATGGAGGTTACGTAAGCTTTTTTGAAGGCAGTCATTCGATGACCTGATAAAAATGAAGGATCAATGGTTGGAATTTGAATTCATATCAAATACGATTGGAGCCATTGGTGCGGTATGTAACTGAGCTTTAATGGTAGATGAGACGTTTACTGGCTCAATTCGATCGACATAAAGTAAATTTTCCTTCGCTCTATTTAACCACAAAGTATTCAAGCACCTTTTGCAAATCTGTTTCAGAGCCAGGGATGAAGTTTCAAGTGATCACAACAAGAATTTGGTCTTCTACAAAGCATAAATCCCGTGAGTTGTTTCATGTGTTTCCTAGTTAATTTGATTGAGGTTTTGTGAAGAATTGTGTTGCGCTTGTTAGTGGGCTTGTTGATAGTTGTTTTAGGGATTCTGGTTGGTTGAATTGTGAGAAATTGCAAGGTTGTTTTCTATAATTTCAAATTATGTTTAGCCCGAGTCTTTTCAAAAGTTTGAAGTCAAGGAAGCCCTAGTTTACTTGTGATGGCACCGCCAAAGCAACATTATGGCTATGTTGATTATTTACAGAGGAATTTGTATGATGATTTCCTTGATCAACTCCCATTGTCAACAAATGATAGGAAGAGGGGTTTAGTTTTGATGCATGGAAGAACCCTAGGTGAAGGACTAGTATGCAGGAATTACAACATTGCAAATGCTAGGGTTCCCATGACTGGTTTGGAGATGTTTAGGCTATGGTATGGACAACGGAATCTACCTCACCCTTTCTCAAATGGTTGGAGATATGACATGGGGAAGCTGGTAGTACCAAATGTGTTCCTCAATGTGGATTTGCTCAGGGTGGTGGCAACACGTTATGACCCTGTTAGGAGAGTGATAAGGGATAATGATGGAGGGGTCTTGTAAAGTGTAAGTAGGGAAGAATTTCAATAGGTGTTTGACTTGAGTGAACCTAGTTCATTCTTGGTTCAAATTGATCTTGAGGCGATGAAGCAGGAGTATGCAAAATCAAAGCCACTTTTCAGGTCGAAGCTACTTCCTCCTCATCTGGCAAAGGCAGGCAGTTCGAGCATTTATATCAGCCCAAGTGACCAAGAGCCATTCAGGCTAAATTGCTTTGCAAATCATTTCTTGGCCACATTTTATTCACTGTGTCAGATTTTGGGTTTTAACCCTCACACAATAATGCCAATTGCTTATATGTTTATGGGGGCCCAAATACAACACCCCAATTTCTCTATGATCTATGATTTTGCATCTTTTCTGGCAGAAAAGATACATGAAGGACTGCTAAATTTGCAGGTAGGGGATACTAGCACTCAATTCTTTTGGTATTCACTAGTAATGTACATGTTCTTGTACAAGAATTTTGAATTTTTCTCAGAGAAGATGGAGTTGAGGCAGGATGTAAATGGAGAAAGGTTACCGATGCAGGTTTGGATTGCAGATTTATCATACAACAAGGGAAGTTCTAGTTTTGTGCAATTTGACAATTTCTTTGCTTCCAGACTCAGGGCTGGATTGATAGTAAATGTGCCTAGAATCCTTGAGGATCTACATGACTTTCACAGACCGAAAGGGAGGAAGCCTGATTTAAAAGTTTGTCACAATTGGGGTGACATCATCTTATACCCAGTGAACACTGTTCCAAGGGTGTATGGCTTCTAAGGAGCTCCACATATCCTCCCATTCAATGTGCCATCAAGAATGGGGTTTGCTGAGGTTATGTGGCAAATAGGTTGTATTCATGAAGACAACCTGACAAGGAAGGGAAAATGGACTCTTTTCCCTAACTATACCGTTGTGTTTGATTTTGTTTTCTCCAAGGGAGGATGGGTCCACTTTGGGGGGTTTTTTGATGATTTTCATTTGAGGTGTGGTTCCAGGCACCAACATGACCCTAAGGGTTTCTTTGCCCTTCTTAGGCAATAGATTAAGGGTGGCAGGTTTTCACATGAGTTCAATTTTCTTAAGGACCTAATTAGGAATGAATTTGATTTATACAGACAAGAATTGAACAAGGAAAAATGGATTACATATGAGAAGCTATTGGCTATAGTGCATAAATTAGATCCCAAATATGATCCATTGATGGAATTCACCCCATTCCACAAGAAAATTGATTTCTTGATGGACAAATTCAGGGAGATCATGAGTACTTTGATGACCAAGAAGGTCAACTTGGAGTTAGATTTTGGCATACAAAGGCCAGAAGTGATGCCTACTGAAACAAGGCCAAAATATCAACCTATGGTGAATTGGCATCTTTACAAAAGAAAGAGAAATGGCAGTGGTGAGGAGTAGGAAGATAAGAAAGGAAAGCATATCATGAAAGCATCTGGACAACCCGGTTTGAAGGTGAAGGCGCCTAGGGGAATTAAAATTATTGATTTGGACTCACCACCAGAAGGTGATCCTGCACTACCACCATCAGAGCCAAGCCGTAAGAGGCAAGAGTTGAGGAAGCACAAGAGACTCTGATGGATGAAATAATTGTCATAGATCAAGACATGCAAGTTGGTATTCCTTCTCCTCCTAGATCAACTCAGTTATTACTATCAAATATGGATGTGAAGGGATAATGTGTGCAAGGTGCCAGAATGGAGGCATGAAAAGCATTTTCAGATGATGATGCATTTGGTAAAACTCCAATTTTCTTGCAACTGGTGTGGAGGATGAGATTAGAAGAATACCAAGACAAATGCAAGAAGAGGAGAGAGTTGAGGCTTGATAGGTCTAACTAGGAGAATGATGATGAAGTAAAGGCTAAATTAATGGAGGAATTCAAAAGCATCACTCCTGAGGAGGGGAGGAAATTAGTAACTCAGTTTGGTGTTCTAATTTTGCTTGAATGGGATATAGCAAATGTAGTAGCATTCAATGCTATTTTAAAATCCAAGCATCCTATGCAAAACACTAAGGAAGAGGTCAAGGCAGCACTACAAGATTCTGCCTTTAGTGAGGAGTATGAGACCCTGGCAATTTGGGAATTGGCACCTCAGGGCAGGAAACCGAATGTTACTGACATTAGCTGAAACCTAAGGGGAGGGTTAATAATCAAGAGAGCCTCTAAAAATTCAACTACAGAGGATACAAACCTAACTGTAAATGTGACCAAATTGGCCTAGAAGACAACTGAGAGAGAAGAAGCTATAAAGAAGAGCTTGATGGAGAAGTACAATATTATAATTGGATAGTACAACAAGATGCAACAAAGGAATGTTGAGCTACAAACTGAGCTAGATAGGTTGAAGTATAGACAAGTGGGGGAGTCTTCAAGTGCTCCTAGTATCATGACACTGCCTTCTACATAAGGATCAGTACCTCCTACTTCTCCAATTGTTTCCACTCTTGGGTCCCCCATCCAAACTCCTACTCTCAGTCCTATATTAGAGCTAGTTGAAGAAGAGATTGAATACTCTGTGGATCCCACTAAGAAGCAAATGCTAAATAAAATTACAGAGTTATAGGCAGCTTTAAAGGCAAGTGAGAAGGGAGCAATTGCAAAGCAGAGTGAAGTTGTTGACACAGTTTTGAGGCACCTAAATGAAAGGGTTGATGGCAGATTACCATCAGTATATTCTTTGTATTCTTTATTTTTGGATGCAATAAAAAACATTGCTAGGGATCAGGAAGTAGTTTTTCCCTTAGCTGAGAAGTGGATCCCTAGGGCCAATGACTTAGATGTCATGTATAAAGCCTCCAGATTTGATGCAGATAATAGGCCCCAATCATTAAAGCCTACTCAAACTTTTGTAAAGTCACTGTAGGGTTTTCAAGCCTTACCAGATGATTTGAGTAAAAAAATTAGAGAATTGGTAAAGAGTTTTGATGATTGGAGTGATACATCTTTGCCAAACATAATTGATGCACAAGGAAATGTTAAATCAATGCAACAGTGGTAGGATAAAGCGGATGAGGTCATCAATGCACAAATCAAATTGATTTGTGATGACTCTGACTATGACCTGTTGGTGAGTTATATGGACAAGATCATTAGCACCAGCACATTCTTAGAGTCTTTTGAAAGAGAGGCAAATCAGGTAGTGATAAAATACACACCTTATAGTGCTAAGGTAAATGAGGTGGTAAATTTTTGATTGGCCGACAGATGAAGAATATCAGAGATGGGTGGATAAATACTTAACCGAGGAAGAATAAGACAGAGTTGACTAGTAGCGGTTAATAGCTCATCCATTGCAGTTATAACAGATTTCGGTTATGTCTTGATGGCAGTTTTGGTGCAGGTTTTTTGAAGTTTGGCCGGTGCATCAACCATTTTGAGAAGATGGGATGAACAAGAAGATTGTCCAGGGACTTAGTTGTTGTAACAATTTTTTGAAATATCATAGAGTGGTCCAAGTGATCGGTGACATGTGTATTTTTGGCCCGCTACTTGTCTGCTCCTTCATTCTCTATAAGAAGGATTTCAAGGCTAGAAATACGGGTTAGCAAGTTAGACAATTTTGGGCCAAGTCTAGGTGAGGTTGCAGAGCAAATTGTATAGCCTGATAGTTTTAGAGAAAATGCAATTTAGGCTTTGTGTCATTTTGTAGTAGGTTTTGGATTCATGGGAGTTTGATGTTTTGTGACATTACTGGAAGTGGAATTAAAAGAAGCTTTTTCAAACTCATGTCTCTCCATTGTATAAGAATATCAAAATTTTGAATAAAATAATTAAGGGGTTTTTCATTCATCTCACTGTTGTGGTGTGTATGATTCTCAGTTTAGCTTTAATTCAAGGAATTAATTAAAATGATTGAATGGGATCACAGGTGGGTATGTTTTATATAAGGATTTGATAAGAACTATTGGGTTAGAATACATTATGATGATATTGTAAGGCAATATTATTAGAGATCTTACTTGTTTTGTGTTAAATCTGTCATAAACCTTTAAATGCTTATGAATTTGACTCCTCCAATGGTATATGGCACTGATCTAGGTTGTACTTGTTTGTGAGGCTCAATATTTGTTTGTCTTTTCTTAAAGCTTGCTAAAAATTGCAAACCAATGACTATTTTATACTGTGAAGTGTCATAGTTATCTCATGCTCCAAATAGTTTATATTATTGATGAACAACCCATTCTATTCAGTATTATCCTATTATGTTGAGCTATTAAATGAGATTATGTGTTATTGTTAATGTTGTTTATAATGTTGGTGCAGAGGTTGTAAACACATTAAGGGGATCACCCTCACGGGTCTTGTGGAGCCCGAAGTGTAGGAGGTTTTGTTAAAATCCTCTTCAGCTGGTCTAGGTCCTTCGAGATGCCTTTGATTGGAATTGGAAATTCCATAGGTAATTAGAAGATCAACCTGGTTACAGTAAAAACAACCAAAACATTCAAAACCTTAAACCACATACCAATACAAAACATACTCAAACCTTAATAGAAGGTTACTTACCATTTCCCAAACTATCTTAATTCAACTAGACCAACTAGGAAGTGAGTGTGTATGCTCAATTAGGCTCATCAGGGTTACCATACCAAGTTCTTCTCCTAAGTGATACTTTCCCTCTCTTCTGGAGGTTCGAATTTGTTCTTGCATCTAGCTTAGTACATCACAACATTAGTTAGCTGATAACATTACATTCACATGCATCATATATTTTTATCTTTAGAAAATTATAAAATATAAAATTGAATTAAACTTTCATTCATCATATTTCCATCAAAATTCATATACAAAACACAATCATAAATATATTAAAGCATTTTTAACCCATCAAGGTAATAGTAAATAGGTAACAACACAATGAGGTGTAACAATTAGACTAACCACTAGTGGTCAATATTATGGTATATAAATTGTTGCATCCTATAATGTTCATAACCACTTGTAATCCATCACTTGAGCAACACTTTTTCCACCACTATCATCATGTCACCCCTGCACCAATAGTACATGAGTTGTTTGCCACTCTACTCTCAACTACCCATCTACCACTCCTATGCCACTCAAACCCAACCTACTTGTCATCTTCACTGATGGTGCTGCCATCTAATCACCAGGGCCTTTTGTCCCTCTCTTTGAACTTTTGGTTTTGATAGTGCAAATTCAAGAGCCTCCTTCTCAACCATAAGAATGTATTTCTAAGACAATTTTCTTAAATAGGGTAAAATTATATGTGCTCTTCACAGTGGTATAATTTGTGTTCTAATTTCATGCTCTATTTTTTTTAAAATTAAGTCTTCTTATAGATTGTATTGCATTCTCATTTTGAGACTTTTAGAGGGTCATAACTTGTGCAATCATGCTCTTTTTTAGTCCCTCTTTAAGAGTGCATATTTTTCTATGTACTTCTCACTAGTTCTCTCTATTTCCTCTCATATTATTCTCGAGTTGTAGTTTTAGTAATTGATCACCTTTAGGCACTATAAAAATCTATAAATTTGGTATTCACATTGTACAATGCATTAATCATAAAGTGACAAATGATTTTTTCTAGGAAGGTGATTTTAGCAACTAGTAACAAGGGGCGTACTTGTGTTGTTTTTTTTTCACACTTTATTTTTTCACTTTGACTTTTTACATCATGGATCAAAGTTTAGTTCCTCTTATAGTATGTACAACTATTTTGATTAGAAATCTAAAATTATTATCTTCTTAATAAGCAAAGGATTTTACAAAACAATAATGGGTGCATTAGAGCCTACACTACTTACAAAAGAATCAAAGTGGTTTAATAAATATGATGAAAATTATGGTTCATTTTGTTTGTTTATATCTCTTGATCTTCTCTTTCATATTGAATCCTTGAATACTCCCAACAAGATTTGGTCAAAATTGGACACTCTATTTAGAACTTAGGATTATATGAGAGGTTATCAATTAGATAATGGGCTCATTAGTTTGAGCCCAAACAATTTTGAGATTATTCACATTTTTTTCACTAAAAATGAAATCTCTAAGATTGTAGTTAAATATGTGTGAAATTGAAAATAAATATGAATAATTGGTTCACATTATTCTCTCTCTAAACTCAGTTTTAACTATTCAATTTTTGTTTATACATTTCATGCCACCAAGAGTGTCCTAGGAACTTAGCTCATAATTCCATCTCTCTTACTATTACAAAAAAGGATGTTGTACACCTTGCACTAGAAAAGATTTATTTTAATTATGTAAAATAAATATTTATTTATGGTGCATCTTTGAAGATACATGTTTAGCCATATTAAATATTTATTTAGGTTCACTTAAATTTTTATATTGTAGTATTGGTTAGATATATTATGTGTGGGTTGCACATTGAAAAAATATTTAATATTGAAAAAAATACAAAAAAGAGTAAATGAGAGGGTCAATGGTTTTGTGCTCTCATGGTTTTCAAACACATCGTTTAGTCAATACCACTTAGTGGTTTTATGTTAACATGAATATATAAAATCAAGAACATGTTTATTGGTCGAGGTTGGTTGTCATTTGTATTGAGCTCTCTTGTAGAGTGCATATGTGCTACATGGCATGAGATGTGTGGTTGCATGCTCATCTATTATTCTTGAACACGTGGAGAATGCATTAGAGGAGCTTGATGTTTTAGAAGTATTCATGGAGATTTTATACATGTATTATAATGAATAATAAATTGAGTGTGGATGCTTTTGGAGGTTTGATTTTTCCCTTGTGATGGTTTTCCTAAGGTATATCTCATGGCATCTTGATGGTATGTTTGTTTTTTCTTTTGCATGGTGGATTATGAATACTTGTATGCATATTTTTCTCTCTTAGGGTTATGTGGAATTTTTTATTGCTATATTTTTATTTCATTCACCATAGAATGGGATAAAATCATATATGTGGGAACTCTAAAATCCTCAAAGTCATATGCCCTAATTGCTACCCAAGACAAAACAAAATGAAAGGATTGGGAAGTAAGGATAAAAATAGAAAAATAACCATAATAAGAAGAAAAAAGATCAGGAGCCTACTACCTCAAAATCATATTCAAAGACCTCGTCTTCAAAAGGTGACAAACCTAAGAAGAAAAATGGAAAAATCCTTGGTCATAATGAATATAAGTGTTTGAAGAAACATATAGATCATTTGACACATATTTCAGAGAAGAACAACAATGTTCCTATATTAGTAAAATAGACTTCACATGGAAGAATACTAAAGAAAAAGATAATAACAAGGGGAAAGAAAAGGGAAAGGCCCTCGTAGTAGTTGTTTCTTCACCATCAACTTGGGTTCATGATTTTGGTGCTTCACACCACATGGCTTACTCTCAAAATGAGTTCATATCTTTGGAATCTTACTCTGTAGCATCATTTTAATGAGTGTTAAATTTCCCATTGAGGTTTGTGAGAGAGGGTTTATTGTTGTAGGGTATGGCATATTTTAAGATGTTTTTCTACCCCCACTATCAACTAATATCCTATCAATTTATCAAAACACTCACATATGTTCAAGTAACTAGTTTGAGTTCACTCTCAATTCAATGGTTAACAATGAGATGCACAATGGTTATATAATTGCATTGGGGAGAGAAAATCATCAATCAAAAATTTATCTCTTGTCTCACTTTATTCTTGATCCTCCTTCAACTATTTTACAAACTCATTATAATGAGTGAGTAACTTATGGAATGAGATTTTTATCCATCTTAACTATGCTACTCTTAATAGCTCAACAAACAAAGCATTCTTATAGGGTTTCTTCTATTCACTTTTATATGGTGTTTTCCAATATTGTATACTTCATAAAAATCTCAAAGAGAAGTTTGATAAAGGAAAGGCACATATAGCTTCACAAATATTGGAGTTGGTTCATAATGATTTTGTTGGTCCATTTCCACATCCTTACTTTAATAAGGCTAGATATATTTTGAAATTCATTGATGAATTTTGCAAGTATACTAGAGTGATGTACTTTGATGGGAGTTTGAGGTGGTAGAGCACTTTCATGACTATAAATATTTTGTAAAGAAATAGTTAAGGAAATTCATCAAGGTCTTGCACATAAAAAATAGCGGTGAGTGTTCCAACCATAATTTTGAGAAGTTATGTACCATTGAGAGGATTGATTTATATTGCTCAATTACATACATTCCTTAGCAAAACAGTGTGGTAGAATACAAGAATATGTCTTTAAAGGAAATGGATAACTACATCATACACTATATTTCTTGAACCTTAGTATTGGGTAAAGGCCATAAATTTTGCTTATTATATCTAAAACTATATTCCTCATCAATCCTTGAAAGGAGTCACTCCTTTTGAATCTTGGAGTGGTTAGAAACTAATAGTTAAGAAATTTAGAATTTTTTATCCTCTTACGTGGGCCCACATTCTTATAAAGAAATGTAAGGCCATAGATTTGGAGAGAAAACCTTGCATATTTTAGGTTATCCGAATAGCGTTAAGGTTTATTAATCTATGAGCATTCATGTCCACAAACAATCCTATGCCACCAAAAAAAAGAGTTTCTCTATTTTATTTATTTTGCAAGAGTAGAAGATCAAATTTTGAATAATTCCTATAATGTGTTCATGGCTAGCTAAAGATATCAGTTTGAAGATCCAAATGGGTGTTTTTATTTCAAGTTTGGGAAAAAATTGATGAAAATTGGCTAAGTTATTATGTTGTGGATTTTTGGCCTACATTTGCACCTTTACAAAATATTTAGCCTCACATGGATGCCTATTGAATCCCCACTGAGTCTCTTAGACTTCAGTATTTTTCTGAACCTCATCACCTATGAAAATTCCTCGCTTAATTGGACTTATTTGATTCCCCCTAGTTTTCTCATAATCCCAATGCCTTCCATTTTCTTGCAAGTTAATTTCCCCTTAGGTTCCTACATCCCAATGGCTATTGATTCCTCACATCTTGATCACCATCCATCTCCCACATCCTGATGCCTATTGAAACCACAATATGTCCACATGACCCCTACTTTACTGCATGACTGAAGGCAACAAGATTATTGTAAAACTTCTTAAGTGAACTAGATCCATCCCAAGACCCCTTGACTTTTTGTATTATCCAATTTAACTTGTTTTCCCCATAATGCTTTTCAAAGTAGAGTTTTCCTTCATTATAGAATATATCTTGATGACCCACGGGTGATCCCACAAAGTTGGTTTACAATTTCTGAGAGGAACTGATTTTTGTTGAAATCACATATTTTTAGAAAATAATTATTTAAGCCTTTAAAATTTCCATTTTAAGGATTGCAATTGAAGAGGGTTTGATCAAACCAACTTAGATCAAACCCCCTTGGATAGAACCTCGCTAGTTTTAAACCATACCTATAAATGAGTCTCCTTTACACCTATCAAAGTGCTGATAAAAAATCACTTTTGATTTAACTTTTGGGGGATCAAATGAATTAATTTAAAATTTATTTCAAATGATTATGGTAGTCCTCAAAATGAGCTATCCCATGAATATAATTTTAATATGTTTTGGTTTTATTATGTATGTGTTTTTTTAGTTTTATTAAACATATGTTTTTCAAGGACAAACAAGCTCTTTGTTTTGCACATGTGGAAAAATAACAAATTATAAAAATATATTTTTTTAAAATATGTTTGTGCTAGATATTGATTTCCTTGATCCATTAAAAAAAATAAAATTGAATTTAGATACATACAAAAAAAGTTATGTTGTATACAGTCCGCTTATGTCTGAATTGCAATTGGTTTGACTTTGAAACTCTATTAAGGAAAAAATATTCAATAGAAAACTATGAGACCAAATGAAAGTGATATATATTGTAGTTACAAATCTAAATTCAAAAAAAAAAGAATTTTATCCTTCATACAAAAAAAGTTATGTTGTATACGGTGAGCGTCACTTTTTAAAAATGTTGTTTTTTGAAAAAAACTAGTTTTCGTGGGAGATGGAAAAAGAAGTCCAATCTTATTCCAAAAATTTTGAAAAAAATATTTTTAGAATCTAAAAAAAAGATTTGATGAGATTCTAGTTTGGATCATCTTCAAATTCCTCACGGTTTAGCCACTATAGGTGCCCGAATGTGAAGATTTAGTTAAAAATAATAATTTAAGTGTCCAGTTTGACCAAAAATTGTAAACCACTATTGTGGAATCACCCCCACATATCTTCACAATATCTTAATGGATGTGAATTCTTTGCATAATTTTTTTAAGTTGAAAGCCCCTCAGATTTTTGCACTTATCTCTTGAGTGCAAATTTAGCGCCAAAAACGACATACAAGCAGTTATATCAATCTACACATGTATTTGAGGAGTGAATGAGTGTTTTCCATGTGTTCCATCATTCTTGGGAATGGGATGGTCAACCTTTCTCCATATCAAGTGTTATAAGTATGGATTTTGAACTTATTTTGAAGAGTTTTTTTATATAATTAGGCCTTTTGGAATGGACTTCTGAGAGAAGTCTACACAATGTAAGAGGGTTAGGGTTAGAAAAAAATAGAAAAAGTCAAAAAAATTGTGTTGGCTTCATGTTTGTGAAGTTGTAAGGCTTGGGAGCCAAGGCCAATGAGGTCACTATAAATGAATGTATTCCTACACATGAATAAAGTTTTTATTTTATGATAAATGTGTTCTTTTGTGAATTGTGTATGTTATGATTTCTAAGAGATTAAAAATGTAAGTTAAAAACTTTTGAATCAATTGAAGATGCATTTATGCCTAAGATTTTGGACAATAATGGAATTCTCAAATCTTTTGAACAATGGAAGAGATTTAAATATAATTTTTCCTTCTCTATGTTCTTTCATATGTGCAAGTGAGGAACCAAATTCAGTCTTGTTGAATAATAGCATGGATGAATTAATAAGATTGGAATCAAATTTGGAAAAATTCAATAATGAAGCAAGGGATATCTTAGATGAAAAATACACTATACATACGAATAAGGTGGAAAAATGTCTTGAATTTAAATGGCCTTAAAAATATATTTATGCCTAATGGGTTAAAAAGTATCAAGAGTAGATCAACTTGCCTTGTCAACATGGTTATCAAAGTTTTATCTTCACTCAAGCTCTTTGAGACTACATGTGGTTGTAGAGGTGTCTTATTTTATGTTCATCAACAATTCAAATCAATTGGTTTCTTCAAAATCTTTGGGATTTCTCTTCTTGTTCTTGTTGTGAGAGGGATTTTTTTTGTTAGTGATTTGTTGTTGTAGTGTAGAAAATTGCATACTTTAACAATTTCACATTATGTTTTGGCCCCCCTAAATTATTGAGCTTAATTAACCTCATACTTGCCTAAAATTATGTATTTCGGAGCCCGTTTATACCCCTTTCCAATAAATTGCAGGCATTGAATAAATGCATCCAACTCATATGTTGCCCTCGACATTGAGTGTCCTAGAAATTTGAGCCACGACCCAATCGCCCATGGGAAGCTGAGTCCCGTTTCTTAGCTAGAACCCAAATTTAAATATGTTGTTGGCGGTATTTTAACATTCAAAATTCAAATTACAAATATTGAATTTCAGGATCTAATTTTTGGGAAATTAAATAAATGCATGTAAATACCTAGTTATTGCATCATTTGAAATCTATCTAGCAAGAGGAGAACATTAAGAGAATTCAAGAAAAGTCAAGAGCAACATTTCAGTAATTTATTATAACAATTCAAGATCCAAGCATCATGTTAAAGTGTTTGTGGGTTTATGTTATCATGTTATCATGGTTTTGTGAAGGCTAACTCTTGTTGTAGGTCTCCAAAGCACTCAATCATTCAAGCAAAGAAAGATCCAAATCCTTGAGGTGATGTGTATGTCTTCAGTCCTTTGAGGCAACCATTGAAGGGTGGTGAGTTGCAACACATTATGATCTCATCATTCCTTCCTTTCCATTATCATTTATCATTGAAATTTTGTCATTGTTGAAGTGGGAACACTTACACGGGGTTTGATTGAGGCAAGCCCCTATATGGCACAACATTTTACCTCTTTTTGAATGTGCAAGTTACAGATTTGGAAGGGATCAAAGGAAGATTGAAGGAAAATTTCCAATTGTTGCACATGTTGTCGTTAACTTTGTCAAGTCACAAAAAATCAGTTATAAAATTTACTAATGACATTCCAAAAAGTCTACAAGTAGGAATCAAACAACCAAATTTAGCATCAAAGGATTGCAAAACTAGTTTCAAGATCCCCTATTGAAGACCCATTCACCCTTGGGTGACTGAGTCCTTTTGCACATGCTGAATCAAACTTTTGGTGATAAGTACACATCAGTTTGCACTTTCCAAATCCACTTGCAAATCACCATTTTTGTTTGTTTATCTTCAATAAATTACATTTATTATATTAGGTCATATAGCCTAATTAGGGAAATCACTCCAAATCATTTCCAATTCATTCCTAAGACTCAAAAGGATTAGATCTAGGTCTAATTGACTCACCTTGGAGGTTGAAAGTCAATCTATACACCTTGTTGATTTGAATCCTAATGAAATCCTAAAAATGATGGCACATTGAACTTAGGTTTTGGATACTAAACTTAAGGTCACCACATTTCTATGTTTCATTTTGGTGAACTTGAGATTTGACATCATAACTTTCTGATTTGGTAGTCTTTCAAACCCTAGATCTAGGTTTTGTATTGCATTAGTTTGCATTGTTCATTTATAGTTTCATTTTTGCATTATAAAAAAGCATTAAAAACCAAAAAAATGCATTTATATTGTATCATAAGTTGCATTAGGGTTTGTATCAGACATATTTAAATCAGATCTATATTCAAATTGCATTCATTGAGTGGTTAAAATCTGAAATTGTTCATTGTATGTAAATTGCATCTTTTATTTTAGGTCAAAAACAAGTGAAAAATTACATATTTTTGTTTCAAATTGGCATTAAATCATCATTTTCAAATTTTTGCATCTTCAAATTAGTTAATTATTGCATGTTAAGATCTGTAAATTGTATTCAAAATTGTCCTTTATTGTTGCACATTTGCATGCACAAATTACATTATCTTAAACTGAAGAAATTTTGGAAAACAATCACTATCAAACCTGTTTACAGATAGGAACAATAACCTTAAAAAGCAACTTAAACATTCATCTATTCAATTTTTAGAACCTTGAACAAGGTCTTAGACGCCCTTGGGTGACCCTATCCTTGTACAGGTGTCTAAATAATATTTTTCATAATTGTCTGTCTCTGTCTACTTAGTTTCATTATACTTGCATATCCCTGTCTTGGAATCAGTAAGTGTTGCAAGTATAATGAGTATGGTGGTGTTGTCATTGATGGCAATAGATGATGCTAAAAACCATGAAAGAAATCATACACACTCTTCCCCTTTTTTATTTAGATTAGACAGTCTACACAAAATTCCTGCACTCTCTTCTCCTTACAAGATTCTCTCTCCCTTTCAACTTTTTAGATATAGATAGACTTTTTCACATGACACTCTCTCCCCCTTTGACATCAATAGAAAAGAAAGGTTTTTACATGATTCTTCAGCCATATAAAATTCTGATCACTCCCCCTTAGGAGTGCACCCATGACAACACACAGATCATACTGCAACAATGATACTTCCTACCCCCCATGAGGAGTAGACCCTAATCATTAGTCTAGACAAATGAAGAATATGTAGATCCACTAGACTGATGCACCTCTATGTGCGATAAATATTTCAAAGAATCTAGTAATACATTCAAGGACAAGGCATATATCTATGAGATATCATTTCTTAAGAGATAAGGTATTGGAGAATGAAGTCAGGCTTGAATATGTGCTTACAAAGGATCATATTGTAGACATATTTACTAAGGCTCTTCCTAAGCATACTTTTGAGTATCTCTGGGAGAAGTTGGGGGTTAATACCCCTCATTATTTGAACTAGGTTCACATAGAGGTGCTTTAGTTCAGTGGATCTACAAATTCTTCATTTGTCTAGACTGATGATTAGGGTCTACTCCTCAAGGGAGTAGGAAGTATCATTGTTGTAGTATGATCTATGTGTTGTCATGGGTGCACTCCTAAGGGGGGGTGATCAAAATTTTATATGGCTAAAGAATCATTTAAAAACATTTCTTTTCCATTGATGTCAAAGGGGGACAGAGTGTCATGTGAAAAAGTCTATGTATATCTGGAAAGTTGAAAGGGAGAGATAATCTTGTAAGGAGAAGAGAGTGTAGAATGTTGTGTAGGCTATCTAATCTAAATAAAAAATGGGAAGAGTGTGTATGCTATCTTTGATGGTTTTTCACATCATGTGTTACCATCAATGACAAAGGGGGATATTGTTGCAAGTATGAATGAGTATGGTGGTGTTGTCATTGATGTCAACACAGTTCAGGTTGTTGCAGTGAAAAGAACAAGTGATTGTAGGTGGTGCATGTATAGTTGAGATAATGTAGAGATATTTTGAGTACATGGAGCTATCTTTATGGTGTTGTAGGTGTGCTGAAATGATGAGTTAACAAGTGATTCTAAGAAAATTAATAAATAGTGAAGAAAAATTGTGTGTGTTCAGAATGTGTGCTACATTTCTTCTGGTTTGATGGAGAGTGAAAGTTGTGTTCATTGATTTGTGAACTGGTCTAGTAGAGTTATTTGTCTGTGGACTGGGATAAATGTTTTTGCTCTGCAGTCCTCCGCTGGTTTGTTTCAGGTCTTGCAGATGAGTCTAAAGGTATCTAAGATATGTTCTAGTGTATGGTGAAGTGTGTTATGTGGTCTGCATGTTATCTTCTTTTTGCGGATGCGTGTACTTCAAAGTCCATTGGTGTTTTCATTAGGTTTGGCCAACCTGGTGTTTACACATTATGTGAAGGATAAGTATCGATTAAGGAAGTATGCGATTGATCCAAGATGTCATCTTGGGTCTTGGTTAAGTATTGGTTTGGTCCACTCTCATTCTTATCCACCACGGGAATGTTGAGTTGCCGACCTAATTTGAATCTGTAAAATGAAGAATGTGTATTCGACCTTGGAGAAATTTTTTAATATTGAAGATGGTATAAATACAAGTTAATATGTTATGGATTGAACAACACAAGTGTGAGAAGCGAGATAGATGCGAGAGATTGTGTGAAAGTGAACTAAGAAAGCGAGAAATTCAATGTGTTAGAATCCTAAAAGCAGTGAGATGATGGTGTCTGCAATTATTTAATCAAGGCTATGAATGTGTGGAAGTTGCAGTGGTGGATCTTCTATTGCATTGAGATAATTTTCTTTGTGTAAAATTCTTCTTTATATGTTTCTATATCTATAGACAGTGAGGCTCCAATCTAGACAGTGAGTCCTATCTTGGGCAGTGAGCCTCTTTGTATTCAGTTTTGCATTTACTCTTATATTGTGAGTTAATCCTCATTGTGGTTTTTCCATTATAGGGTTTTCCATGTAAATCTGGTGTCTCTAGTATTTGCTTTATGTTATCTTCATTTCATGCTTATACTTAATAACAGATTAAAGTGAATGTGGAATTGTTTAAGATCTGTGGTGAATGTGATTAGATACAACTTCTTCACCTCCCTCTCAGTTGTCTTATGTATTTCAACAATAAGTGCATGTTTTTAGGAATTTTGCATTTAGTTCATTTAGTGAAATAAATTTCATTGTTTAGAATCAAAAATTACATTCAACAATAACCATTTCCAAGTCTTTGCATCTTACAATCAGTCAATTATTGTATTTTAGATCTAAAATTTGAATTCAAAACTTGTCAAAACATTTTCACCTTTGTTTCACACTTGCATTTTGAAATACATTATCCTAAATTGATCAAAATCTAGAAAATTATTATCTGTTCAACCTATTTGCAACCAGAGAACGAAACATTAAGCAACTTACAAATTCAAATTTTCATTTTTTTGAACCTTGATCAAGGACTCAGATGCCCTTGGGTGATCCTGTCCTTGTACAGGTGGCTCATACAAATTTTGCACATATTTCTATCTCTATAGTTTCATTTTGTTCCTGCTTGCATATCTCTAATTTGAAATTTTGAAACAATGTTATTACTTGTGCAAGAAAGGTGTCATTTTGCTTGATTTGTTCAAATTTAGGAAAAATAGTTACTTTTCAGATCTATAGGAAAATTGTTTACATCATGTTCTCATTACAAATATCTCGTGTTATCATAATAAATATTCTATTCTCAAATATCATTGAGCATTTTAAGTTATTTTTTTTACAAGCATATCAAAATGAGTTTATTGACTCTCTTTTGTTATTTTTAATTGATACCTCTACCACTATCTCAATATCATGACAATTACATATTTTCTTCTCTTGATATCTCTCCTATTGGTGAATAAGATATCTTGGTGTTAGAAGATCCAATCATTGAGAGTCATGAGAATCTTGTTTGTTTCTCTCCCTCTACCTCTCCTACTTGGAAAGATATTATTGGAAAAGAGGATGCAATCATAGACAAATATATTTTTCTTTCTCCTGACATCTCTCCTACTTGTGACGAAGGTATCTTGGTGTTAGAAGATCCAATCATCGAGGGTCATGAGAATCTTGTTTTTCACTCTCCTAATGCTTATCCCACTTGGGAGGATATTGTTGGACAATATGATGACATCATCACTACATATGTTTGAAAAGATAGTATGAGGCCTTTCTTAGATGAAGATGTTGAGGTGACATTAGGTTCCCCCTTTATAGAAGAAAATCAACAAGAATTCAAATCCCTTGAGGTTATGAAAATGCAATTGACCATTAGATCTCCCTTGATTATAAGACATCCAAAGATTCCTTTTGGGCCTCTTAAGAGTCCTTTAATCATTGGACCTCCTAAGTCACCTCTCATTATAGGACCTCTTAAACCTCATGGTCATATCCTAAGCTTTACAAAACAACTTACTAGTAATCATGTGTCACAACAACCTAGTTATCATATCGTAGCTCACACATCTAATAATAGGAAGAATAAAAACCAATCAAACTCAAAATCGTATTCCAGTGTATCTCTCACCCACACCTAACATTTTGCGGAGTAGTGGTAAAGTATTTGATCTTGCTGAGCAACTTTGTAACATTCTTGCTAAGATATCCTTATGTGATTTGATTCAAACATCACTTGCTTACCATGACATGATTAAAAAGGCTTTTCAAAATGTTGTTATCCCTCCTAGTACACAACCAAATGATGTGGTGAATTTAATTGAGAATATGAATCAACCAAATTTGGACATTGTTTTTCATTATAGTGAATCACCTCCTTTGGAAAAGAAAAAATAAAATGAGGCTTTGATGATATTGACAAGGTTGAGATTAGGCATGCCCTTGTTGACAATGGTTTGGGACTTAATATTTGTAGTGTGAACCTTTTGGATAAGATTGGGGCAGATAAGACTAAAATTCAACCAACTGGTTTGTCTATTTGTTGTTTTGAAAATATGGGAAAACAACCACTTGATGTGATAATATTACATATCAAAGTTGGATATGTTACTTTACAAAATACTATCCATGTCATGCCCCAAGATATTTCATATAATATTATCTTGGGTAGACCATGGATTGATGAAATGAATGTAATTCCTTCATTGTTCAGTGAATTATATATACAACAATAAGGTTTACATAATAAAAGTTGACCCTAAATTTGAACAGTGTTTACAAACTGAAACATGAACAGAGGATTCTCTTAGAACATTGAAACTGTTGGCAAGAGACACTGCAATTTTTTTTTGATATTGTCATTGATGGAAACCCTAGTTGGTGATTGGATACACACGTCATCATTTGGTCATATCGACAGTTAGATTGAAGACAGTCAAGGAAGAACATAACATCCATCAGTTTTGTGTTCATCGATTCACATAAAGATTTTTTGTTATTATTTTGAATTGCATATCTTAGAGAATGTTTTTTGGTATATGATCTCTATTGTTATTGAATCTTAGTGGCTCATATTGATTGGTTTGAAAGTTTGAAGATCCAGTTGATTTATTATTTGTTTAACAGTGCAGAAGCAGACTTGGTGAATGTAACATGTCGCAGATGTTTGGGAAGTATTTGTTTAAGTATTTTTGTATTCGACAATGTTCATTTAGGTCCTCAATATGTTGGATCTGACTTTGGTTGATATGCATCAATAAATTATCATGGATTGAGCTAACAGTTTGAATATATTTTTACTTTTGTTTGAGCCGACAACAAGCAATTAAATTCTTAGTTGTAGATATATATAAGCAATTGATTATGTCATTTTGTGTATGGTATGTGAAGAGTTGGTGTGTTGTGAATATCAAAAGGGTTACAGAGCGATTATGCACAGTTTCACTTGTGCATTAAGGATTTAGTGATCCGATTTTGAGCAAAATAGAGAAAAAGTGCATAATCAATTTGAAGGACAAAAGATCAATTGTTGAGCCCAACCAGAACTGTAATCAAGCATTTGTAGATTCTATTCTCTAAGTTCAATTTTTTAGATGGATTTAATTTGATTATCTTTGTAGGATAGTGAGTCTTCTTTGAGTAGTGAGCTCTAGGTAGTGTGTCTGAATGCAAGTGCATTCCCATATTGTAAACTTTCTTTTGAGTATACTCATATGATTTTGTGGATTGGCCATCCATCGTGTTTTTTCCCCTAATAAGGTTTCCATGTAAAAATTCATGTGTTATGGTGTTGTGGTTGTTTACTTTATGTTCATGCATATTTATTTTGATTGAATGTTTAAATTTGAAGGATCAGATCAATAAAGTTAAAAATTATAGAACATTGATTCACCCCCCCTCTCAGTGTTCCTTGATTCCAACAATTGGTATCAGAGCCTAGTTCCTTGGAAGAAGTTTAACATCTTGGGGAAGATCACATAAAGAAATTCAATGGATTCAAGCAGTCTTCAACAACAACTTTTGGTGGCCCTAGATGATCTTGATCAATCAAAAGTTGAAGTTCAAAAATTGCAAGCAAACCTCATGGATGCTGAGAAATTCATTGACTCTCTAAAGGATAAAATCAACAAGTCTAGGGAGAAGAGAAAGGAACTCTGTGATAAGATTAAGTAGAATGAAAGTAAGAGCATTGAAGATGAGCAACTCAGTCAGGCCCTAAAGGAAAAAAACAAAAGAATGTGAAAAGCTCACCAGAGATAACACAGTTTTAAAGCATGAGATGGAATCTATTATGATGCGAATGACCAAGGAGGTTGAAGAAAAAAATAAGAATGAAGAAAAGCTTTCACAATCCTTGAAAGAAAAATCTAAAGAATGCAGCCATTTGGACAATGAATTAGAACAATCTAAAAACAATGAGGAAGTCCTTGAAAAATAGATTGATGATCTCAGAGATGAACTTGCTACAACAAATGAATTCAAGGAGAAGTTCAGGATTAGCTCAACCAAGCTTGATGAAATGATTAAAGGTTAGAGAACTGATGGTGAAAAGCAAGGTCTTGGATATGAAGAAGGAGAAAGTTCCAGATCTGAACAAAGGAGATTCATGCAAGAAAACTAGATGAACAAATATGGAAGGTATTTGGTAAGACAACCTAATGCTTAGAGATTTATTGGTTACTGTTTTGTTTGTAATAAATTTGGTCATATGGATTCTTAATGTAGAAGTAGAATGAATTCAAATGGTCAATCATTCTCTGATCAGTGCTTTAACTGCAACAAGCATGGTCATAAGTCAATTGAATGTAGAAACATGATGAACAACTTTCATAGAAATATAAGATGTTATACATGTGATAGATTTGGGCATATTGCTAACCAGTGCAGATCAAGAGAAAATCAATGGAACAACTGGCCTAGACATAAAAATGTTGTGTGTTATATCTGCAACAAATTTGGTCACATTGCTAGATTCTATTGGAACATAAAAGGTCTGGTAAATCAAAGGAGACACATGCAAAAGGATATTAAGGGAAAAGGAAAAGTCACTATAGATGTGATCAGGCAGCAAATGCAGAAGAAATGGGTGAAGAAAATTCCCCCTGTTGAAGGAAATGCGCCAACACTAGAACCTGCTTCTGGTAATTCTTTTAGAAATTAGTTTTAGGATTTTGGCCTAGGGGGAGCTGTCAAGAAAATCTCTTAACCCCCTTTCTGGTAATTGACACCGAGATGTGGATAAGTACAGTAAGCACACAAATTCTCTATAGATGTTGTTGAATCTATTGAAGAGACTATCATATAGTATTGAAGGTCTATAGGAGAATTATCTTTCACAACACATTGAAACAAGGTATCTAGATGCGTTAAGGAAAAAAGCATTTATTGTGATAAAAATGGTTAGGTGTACGAGTGATAAAAGGTAATTTTTATCTTTCATTTGCCACTTTTCATTTTGAAGAAAAGAAGTTTTGAGAGCTTTGAAGTGAACTTTGGTAAATCATGGTGAAATTCAAGTGTGAAGGCGATTCGAAAATCAAACTCTGATTCAAAGAAAAGGTATTTATCTGCAAAACTTGAAAACTTGTGAAATTGTGAAGATGAATACTCCATTGGTAGTTGACATCAAGGAAAGACCCCATCCCAAATTCAAATGGCATCCCTTCAAATCTATCGAGATAGACCTGTTAGGTGCATTTTCATCTGTTCAGTACGACATTTTACACATTGAAGATATTAGGGCATATATCCACACAAACATTGAAGAGTTAGGGAGCTCTCAATGAATGAATTTGTACAACAATCACATTATAGGAGAAGACTTCAATGTCAAGCCAAAATTCAAAACCCTAGAAGAGAAGACATTTACACAGATTGTGAAATTTCCCATCTTTGAAGAGAGTGAATGGGTCTGGTACATCTTGAGTCGAGTTCATGCAAAATTCATGTGGTTGAATATACCCTTCAAGATTACAAAAAAAATTGTAAGTGTTGTTACAGGTTTAAATTCCCCCGGTGGATTACCGATTCTGAAATCAGTGAAGAATCAAACGGTTACTAATGCAACCAGTTCTAATTATGACAGAAGAGCGATGATAATCGATGATATTATTTATTTAGATGTCAAATTTTCATCTATGGTTATTGGTTATAAGATCTATCACTCCAGCCAAGACAATTATGTATCCAACACAACAATTTATACAACGTATTAGATGGTAAAAGAGAATGCAGACTTTGATATATGTGAGTTGCTTAGAAGTCAGCTGATGGAAAACCTTGGAAAAATCAAGAAGGATAAGAAGAATTCATTTAAGTATGGTAATTTTCTGTTATGCTTATTCTTTTACTTCATGAATGAGGTTCTGGGATTCAGAAAGGTACATTGGCAAAAAGATAACCAGTAGCCGCTTAAATTAGAGATCTCTTGCAAAAATTTGTTGATATTAAGACAAAGAATGCTGCAATCTAGGGATACTTCATAAATTTTTGGAGTATGAAGTAGGCTAGAGAAATAATTCCCACATCTATTGTGGAGAAGTATAAAGATACTATCTTCTTTATGGCCAATATTGATCAATGCCTAATGGAAGCAACAGATCCTTGAACTGTCTGGATCATGCTAATGGGATATGAGGTTGAGGAATTTTTTTTGGAAATGTATGCTGGACACTTGTTGAGAAAACTTCACGATTCATCAGAAGAAAGATTTGGCACTTTTTCAGAAAAGAATATACAAGTGCACAATGAACTCAAAAAACTTGTGTTAGCCAGAAGAGTTAGAAAAGAAGTGGAAATTATTGTAGAAAGAATGGGTATATCTACTGATAAATTAAAAGAAGCTAGAAGGAAGAGAGAAGAAGCTGAAGCAAAAAAAATGTTAGGAAGAACTGAATCTGCTAGTCTGGTACCATCTTCTGCCAAAACTAGGTCAACAAGGAGTTCTGTATCCCTATCCACCCCTACAGTGAAGCCAATTCCTATGAAGACATCCGGTAAGGAAGGAAAAGAAAGAAGGATAAGAGAAAAAATAGTTTATGTGGTAGTATCTGAAGATAAAGAAACACAATCTGATGAAGGAGTGAGAGAAATCAAGCATAAAGGTACAAAGGTAGCAACAGTTACTAAAATCAAGCCCTCTGGTGAAGTAGACAAAGAAAAGAAGAAGGTAAAAATTGATAAACCTGGTATGTTAGTAGAAGAAGTTGAAAAAGCTTTGGTCAAGGATGGAAATCTTAAGCCACTTTGTAAATGGTATGAAACCTTTGATAAATCAGGTCAAAGAACTCTTGAGGAGGCTACAATAAAGCATTTGAATATTTTCAATAAATTTCTTATTGAAATAATGCCTAGTTTACCTAAAAGCTTGTATGAGATTTTACAAATAAGAAGAGTAAATGCTAGAACATAAGAAGAGAAAATGAGAGAGAGAATTCTTGCAGAATTATGTCCGGTGATATCTATGGAAGAAATGAAGGAAATCCTAAATAAAGCTGAAAAGGAATTCAAGAGCAAGACAAGAGTGAATAAGCTAATGATTGGTCAAACTAATGAAGTTGCAAAGGAAACTGAACAAATTTTGAGATTTTTTTTGTTAAGTAACATAATTGATGTTGTCTCCAAAGAAACACGTGATGAAGATGTCTCATTTGGTTTGGTAGAAGAAGAAGAAAAACAAGATGCAGTTGAGGATACTCAGATTCCTCTTGATGTGGACAATATAGAAATATCTATGGAGATTGAAGCTCTTGAAATTTTATTAGTTGAGAAGGTTGAAATTCCTAAAGATAAGAAAGAACCTATAGCTGAGGAAACAATGGTTGAGGAAAAGAAAGTTGAAGTAAAGGAAGTTTCAGTGGAAGCAACAAGCACTACAAAGGCAGTGAAGAAATTTCTAGTAGAACAAAAGGAATAATTTGATCCTGAATTGGTTGAAGGTCCTATAGACCTATCCACCTTGTCTCCAATTCATAAAATGAAGGTAGCATCATTTTCCCAGGCAAAGGCTAGAGAAGAATTGTTGAAGTCTCACATTGAGGATAGTGGACTTTTAAATCTTGCATCTGGAGTTTTGGAGAAAATAATGTCCACTCATGTCAAGGATCTATTTGGTTCCTCCTCCGGTGAATTGAGGAAGCTCATTAAATCTATAAGTACTCACTTCGAGTCACTTGAGAAGTCAAACACGATTAAAGTTTAGAAGGAATTTGATGCCAAAAGATTCAGTGGGTTGAAAGAAATGATTGCTAAAGATAAAACTTTGTTAGCCACCTGTGTGAATAATGTTCAAAGTTCTCTATCCGAAGTGGAAATATCTATATGTCATGTTTGTCTTGGTCTAAATTTACTGAGGTCAATGAGAAGAAGGTCAAGGATCTTGAAAAATAGTTAATTGCTATTTTTGATGCTTTTGATCCTTTAGCTGGTGGTGTTGGAAAGCAAGAAAGTTAGGTGATATATTTTCTTGAAAAGATAAGGAACTTGAAGCATGACAATGATAGAACTATGGAAAGATCATGTGAGCTTAGAGGCCTAATTGGTTCGAAGATAGAAATAATGTCGAGTGCATTAAAGGAAGCAAAAGATGCTATGGCAGTTAGTGATCCAACAAACCTTGAGTCTACAAAGACACAATCTTAGTTAGTTTGTGGTCACATAACAATTTTGGAGAATCTCAAAGGGTTTGGGACACAAATTTGATCCAGTTGAAGAATGATTTTGCAGATGTTTTCAAGTTTATGTAAGTTAGAAGCATCTTTGTAGATATGCAGTTTGTTTTAATTTTTTTGGTATGCAAATTTCTACCTTTTCCATTGATGTCAAAGGGGGAGAATAATATGGTGAAAAATATCTCAATCATCTCAGGGGGAGATTTGTGTTTTTGAAATTTTGAAGCTGGCAATGTAATTGATGTTGGTATTGATCTGCCACTTAGTCATTTTTCACTAAGTGTTGCCATCAATACCAAAGGGGGAGATAGTTGGCAAGAGAGACTGCAAATGTTTTTTGGTGTTGTCATTGATGGAAACCCTAGTTAGTGATTGGATATGCATGTCATCATTTGATCATACTAGTAGTCAGATTGAAGACAGTCAAGGAAGAACAGAGCATTCATCAGTTTTGTGTTCATCGATTCACTTTGTAACATTCTTGCTAAGATATCCTTATGGGATTTGATTCAAACATCACTTGCTTACCATGACACGCTTAAAAATTCTTTTCAAAATGTTGTTATCCCTCCTAGTACACAACCAAATGATGTGGCGAATTTAATTGAGAATATGAATCAACCAAATTTGGACATTGTTTTTCATTATAGTGAATCACCTCCTTTGGAAAAGAAAAGATAAAATGAGGCTTTGATGATATTAGTAGTTATTGACAAGGTTGAGATTAGGCATGCCCTTGTTGACAATGGTTTGGGACTTAATATTTGTAGTGTGAACCTTTTGGATAAAATTGGGGCATATAAGACTAAAATTCAACCAACTGATTTTTCTATTTGTTGTTTTGAAAATATTGGAAAACAACCACTTGATATGAGAACATTACCTGTCAAAGTTGGATATGTTACTTTACAAAATCCTATCCATGTCATGCCCCAAGATCTTTCATATAATATTATCTTGGGTAGACCATGGATTGATGAAATGAATGTAATTCCTTCATTGTTCAGTGAATTATATATACAACAATAAGGTTTACACAATAAAAGTTGACCCTAAATTTGAACAGTGTTTACAAACTGAAACATGAACAAAGGATTCTCTTAGAACATTGAAACTATTGCCAAGAGACACTGCAAATAGTTTTTGGTGTTTTCATTGATGGAAACCCTAGTCGGTGATTGGATACACATGTCATCATTTGATCATACCGATAGTTAGATTGAAGACAGTCAAGGAAGAACATAACATCCATCACTTTTGTGTTCATCGATTCACATAAATATTTTCCATTATTATTTTGAATTGCATATCTTAGAGAATTTTTTTTGGTATATGATCTTTGTTTATATTTAATCTTAGTGGCTCGTATCGATTGGTGTGAAAGTTTGAAGATCTAGTTGATATATTCTCTATTTAACAGTGCAAAAGCCGGCTTGGTGAATGTAACATGTCGTGGATGGTTGGAAAGTATTTGTTTAAGTATTTTTGTATTCAAAAATGTTCATTTAGGTCATCACTATGTTGGAGCTGAATTTGGTTGATACACATCAAGAAATTATCATGGATTGAGTCGACAATTTGAATTTATTTTTACTTTTGTTTGAGCCGACAACAAGCACTTAAATTCTTAGTTGCGGATATATATAAGCAATTGATTATGTCATTTTGTGTATGGTATGTGAAGATTTGGTGTGTTGTGAATATCAAAATGGTTACATAGTGATTATGCATAGTTTCACTTGTGCAATAAGGATTTAGTGATGCGATTTTGAGCAGAGCAGAGCAGAACTGCAAAATCAGTCAGAAGGACAAAAGATCGATTGTTGAGCCCAACCAGAACTGTAATCAGGCATTTGTAGATGCTAATCTCTTAGTTCAATTTTTCAAATGGATTTAATCTAATTATCTTTGTAAGATAACAAGTCTTCTTTGAGAAGTGAGCTCTAGGCAGTGTGCCTAAATGCAAGTGCATTCCCATATTGTAAACTTTCTTTTGAGTATACTCAGATCATATTATGGATTGACCATCCACCATGGTTTTTCCCCTAACAAGGTTTCCACGTAAAAATTCCCGTGTTATTGTGTTGTGGTTGTTTACTTTATGTTCATGCATATTTCTTTTGATTGAATGTTTGAAATGCTTGAAGGTTCAGATCAATAAAGTTAAAAATTGCAGAACACAGATTCACCCCCTTTCTCAGTTTTCCTTGATTCCAACAGAAAAAAAAGACAAAATTATAACCTTTACAAGTTGAGAATAGAGATGAGAGATTTTCATTCATGAAAAAGTCATTAGATGATGATTTGGGACCATTAGATTTCACACCTAATTTCATGGGGGAATAATATTATAGAAAAAATAAAGGAAAAAGAGAAAGAAGTTACGGTGATATCGACACATTCTTGCATTGAAACATTCAAGACACAAAATTTCATCACTTATAGAAAGGAATAAAACATGAATTACACATCCACATATGATGAAAGTGACTATGAAAAACCATATTCCTTGAAAGAAATGGAAAAAATTTATGGAAGAGGGTACCAATTGTTGAAACAATTTGGCTATAATAGAAAAGCATGCAAAGTGAAGGAACAAGGTATTTGTGTCCCTATAGAGCCTACAATGCACGACACAATAAGAGGTCTTGGTTATTGTCCTTCAAAACAAATGAGAGCATTAAATGAACCTTCACTTAATGTCAATGCCAATACGCAAGATTCTCCTAAGATAACTTTGACCTTGGTGCATCCTGAATTGATAGACAATACATGTGGGAATATGTCATTGGATATGTTTCAAAATGATGGGGAATTTTTTGTTATGTATGATACTTCATCTACTCATCATAATCAATAGCATTAGTTGTTTCTCCTTGTCATGTGGTAGTTGTAGTATCATAACATATTCACTACCATGCATGGGGGTATAAACTTAGCTTTATGCAATCATATTTCATTTCACAAGGAGAAGCATATCATCATCCATCTAGGCTCACCTTTGTCCTTACACTTGGGGGGAAAGGGGTTAGTTAGCCTTTTCATAGGTGAATTCCTTCTAGCAAGGGATCCTTTTCGTGTCTCCTTAAAATGTTAGTGTAGCAAGTACACTAACATTTTAAGGGGGGGCATATAGTTCCCCTCTCATTTTTTGCATATGAAATGGTCCCTTCTTAGTTGTGATAGCATACATCTCCTAGGAAGTGTGAAATTTTCAACCAAAGTGTGGCCTTAATCCATGTGATGTGTCTCCTTTGTGGTGATATTAAACTTTATGTACTATAAGAGTGTGATCTTTTTTGGCATACAAATTTCTCCTTAGTGGTAATACTATGGTTAGCATTCCCTAAGGTGATATTTTTATTCCACGACTGGTCCTCTCTTGGTGGTGATGTCATGTGTGATTCTCCCTAAGGTGTGACCTTTCATGAATTAAGCAAATCCCCTTTGATTGTTGTTGATAAAGTTACCTTTTTGACCTTATCTCGATGTCATTTATGCACCCCTTAAGGTGAGTTTTGTTTGCACCCCTTGAGGTGATTTTTGTTTGCACCCCCTAAGGTGAGTTTTGTTTGTACCCCCTGAGGTGAGTTTGGCCTTTTTACTTCACTTTGTTCACATGAGTTGAACTTAGTGTAGCATTGACATTAGCATTGATCATTTGTGGTACGTTATTAATGCTATCAGGGAGTATAAATCTTGGTATGGTTGTTATAGGTACACCTTGTAGACCTAGTGTGCATCTTGTTGGTGGTTTTTAATGAACCAAACTTAATCTCACTAGATATCTATGAATTTTCCAAAATTCAATGATAAATAACTATGAGGACTGGCCAAAAAATAGGTGAAATCTTGCTAGGATTTCCCTTTGCACTTTGGGCTCTGCAAAACCCGTGAGGGTGATCCATACAATGTATCTTATGATACTCTTTTGCCAATTATCACATACATTATAATTCAAATAGATAATTATCCTTTAATTGTTTAACTGATAAAATACCTCAAAGATCTGGCAAATCTTCATGGCATTATCAAACTTAAACATGAGAAAATATTATACATTAAGCTTGACATACATTCATATAGGAATTTGAGATTAAAGTTGATTTGAATGTAGTTGTTGTGAATGATCTAAGAGACTGTAACATTAATTGACCAGTGTCTTATCCTAAAGTGGAGAATTCTAAATGATGTAAATGAAAACATACAACAATATAACTTATGTCATTATAATGCCTATCAATAATGCCTTACATCATTAATGCCAAAGACTCAACTAGTAATACTTAGTAATCTGTGCATACAATTGCATAAACATTCATTCATGTTAATACATTTTAACCCATTCTTTGAATAAGAGTAATAACATTGAACAAACACTCAAGGAAAAACAAGAGGATGAATAACATGAATTTTTGATCAGTTGTATTCAAAACTTATGCAATTGTTTACAGTGGAGAACACTGGCCTTGAATATCTTGTTATTTATATATCAAAAGATGATAGTACTATTGTACATTCACCATTAAAAAATTCAAAGACTCATAAAACCTAAAACAAGACTCAATTCTATTATCTTAACTTGTTACAAGATTTCTCTCCAAAATCAATCTGCTAGCAACCCCATACAAATGGCCTTGAATTTCCTTTTATAAGAAAAAGGGAGAAAAACAAGCTTTAGGCCAAGTTGTACACATGTTACATATTCATTTGACAATCACATTACATAAAAAAGGCAATTATATTTTCCCAAATACGAGGGAAAAATCCATAAAAGACAAAAACCATTTTCATTTTATGATGAAGATTCTCCTACCCTCCAAAGGGCTCTTCAGTCGGTGTATAATAATCCATTCCAAGAGCAAAGCCATTTGTTCCATGTGCTTCAAAACTATGCAGAAGAAAAGCATAAAATGAAGAAAATCATATACCTAAGTAACTCCACGTCTGCATTCCTAGTCACCACATTCAAACCTAAGAAAGTGAAATATTTGAACGTTGACATATCCAAGGCCTAATATGTATTATTTCCAGGCCATGTAATGCATTTATCTCTATTGAATCTCCATTGATGCAAACTATCAACCAAAATTGCAGTCACCAATTCCCACCTGCAACAACTCATATGTCCAATATATCAACATAATTGGACTTCCACAATGTAAATTCCTCCTTCGTTGGCCAGTAAAATCCCATAATATTATCTGCCTTTTTCCTATATGGGCTATTATTGATTGCCACCTGGTTAGATTCCTTGTCAAAATCCTCAAGGAAAGCCCCTGTAAGTATAAGCCTATCCATGCTATTTGTCAACATATCCAAATCTACCCCATCACATATCAACTTGGCTTGGGTGGATATTACCTGATTAGCTTGGTATTTCCATTCTTGTAAGGGCTTAACCTATCCACTTTCATTCAGAGTGTCAGGGAGAACACCAAAGTTCCAGTCATCAAATTTCTTTACTAACTCCCCGATTTTTATCTCTAAGGGTTCAATCAACCCTTGTGAATCCTTCATCTCAATTACAAATCTCAAGGTTGGAAGAATCTTTGAAGGTTTATCTACATCACATGAAGATACAACAACCATATCCCTCAATATTTGTGATCTTGGGATCCACTTATCAATTGAAGGAATGACTATTTCTTTATCTCTATCAAAATTTCTAATAGCATCAACCATCAAAGAATAATTAGAATGAATACTAATTAATCTTTTTTTCAATTCCTTTAGTCAAGTGCTCCAACATTGTTGTCACAATATTCATATTATTCAGTTGTACAAGATCATCCGACCTATCCTCATATTTCTTGATCTTCTCAATCAACTCCTCCTTAGTAATCTATGAGCATCTTGAGGGGGATCTATGTTTCAAGAACTGACTATGCAATTTACACATCTTCAGGATCAGTGGTAGTAACCTCAACTTGAGTCTAAGGTGGTGAAAGAATTGGAGAAGGGGAGGAAAATTGTAGCTTGTGAGGAACCAGGCTACATGGATTGAAATTTTTGCTTCTATAAAGCTATTTGAGTGTGCATTTTAGAAAACTTTTGTTGACTTAGATTATATTCAGCCACCATCTCATTATATTGAGTCCTAAACTTATCTCTTTCTTCTATTAGTGACTCAATTATGGCTTTTGTGAATTATGCCACATTCACATTCATGGTGGAATCCTCCAAGGTAGATGTGTTTGATACTCTCTTAATAATGAGTCCTCCCCTGATCCCTGGAGCAAGCTCTACAAATTCAGGCTTCTTGGTAGTTGGAGCCAAAGCCCAAATAGCAAGTGTGTCCCATTGATAACTGAAGGATGACCCCTGCAAGACCAATGCGACCTCTTCTTCATTGTTAAATATGGAGGAGTCTTGTCTCCTCATAGTATCAAATGCAATCTATGATTCCAAGTCCCATTCTGGGAGTAGTAGCACTCCACTTTTCCTTACCAATGCCTTGCCCTCTGCTGCAGTAATGTTCAAGTACTTGGTCCTCATTTCATCTTAGACCTCAACTTTAATGATCTTTTGGGGCTTCTCAGGACTTACACTTCTCTTTTTTTGCACCAACATTGCATATACGTCCTTCATAGCTCTCCATACATATTCTTGGAAAGTTTGTGTTTTAATAAACTCATCATCCTCTATTAAGCTCTCACAAGCTTGAAATATGACATCTTCAGAGCTATTTATTCCACCTAGGTCAGCTTTGCTCAACCTAAGGCTTAAGGTTTGTGGTACAGTATCTCTTGTAGGGGATGACAACCCCTACATTATTTCTTCCTTAGTTATGACAATTTCATCATCCGACTCCTTTGTAGGATAATCAACAAGGCCGATAATTTCAACCTTTTGCCTTTTTATTAATGGCTCCCTTGGAGAAGATGGTTCTCTAATTAGAGAATCCAACTCAATTATTTTAGGGGAAAAATAATATTGTGGTGAAAATGGAGGTAGTTGCTATAGTGGAGATTGCACCATTGACTCCTCATACTGTGCAAGAATTGCTATTGTTAGCTGATTTTTTATTGTGTTTTTCCTCCTTGAATAAATGTGCACCTTTTTGGAAGGTAGTTGTGATGAATCACCCTTTGTCATAGGGGACTTCCCCTTATCTTCTATTACCCTTTCTTCCTTCAAATTAGTGACAACTTTGTCAAAATTTTGAAACATAGTTTCAATTTTCAAAATTGGGTCGCTAATATCTGACAAAGCCTTAAAGTCAGGGTCTTTAACCCTTCTTACTCTTTCCACTTTCACAAAAAACATTCCATTTCCTCATCCTATCTGCTTGGACATCAAGATCAAACACATTTTTGATGAGATCCTCAGGCATAGTATGGGTATGAACATATCACCCTCTCTTGATCCTATTCATTAACCAAACCATGAATCCTTTAGGATCACAACTGTTATACCCTCAGAGCTTCATATCATAGGGACCGAGGTAGTATTCAACAATATTTTTCTATCCATGTGTTATCATAACAAAATCGAAAAACACAGTGTATGTATGGAAGAATGTTCCCTTTCTCTTCTCATCCAGGAAAATGTCATCCACATTTCCCAACTGCCACATTACTTCCATAAATCCAATCATTAAGGGTACCTCCCTTGGGAGTATGTGGGGTGTTACCTATATGCCATATACCCTAAAAATTGTGCAATCCTTATAGGGGATTACATCTCACCAGTTGTGAGAAATGTTTAAATTATGCCTCCTCTCAGCTAGCCTCAAAAAGTCTTGTAATTCCTTGGGGACCCTAGGAACATCCACCATTTAAACCTTTCTCAACTTAGAAGCAAAAAGATTTGTAGCTGCCACAAAACTGGTTTTTTGGTCATCCTTATCCAATAATGGATTCCATGATTGCACTAGCATTTCAATTCCATCCACATTTCTCTTAAGCTCCATGTCCTGACCAAAATATTTTGTACCTCTAAAAAGAAACATGTGCATGAATAAGGAAAACCCCCAGAACCTCACAATTGTTTCCCCATTCTTTAATGCTACCAACCCCTTATGAATTTCCTCCACTATGTAGGTCGAAAAATCATATAAAGTATTTATGTTGGGGTGTTGGATACTTGCAACCATGTACATCTTGACAATTGGCATCCTAGAGGCATGATCAAAGGCCAAAATTTGGTAGAGGAAATATAAGGTTTTCTAAAAATAGGAGATAAAATACTTGATGGGGAGGGGCTCCACATCAGAGGGTCCCAAAGTAATCTTTCTTTTCTCCTTTCCTTTCCTTGTTGATATCACAAAATTGGTCAACACTAAGACCCTAGAATTGTGCTTCACTTTTCTATATTCCTCCCTCAATTTCCTTTCATCAATATTAACCATATCATTGCTCCATTTGATCAACTTGAACACATATAAAATTTATTCTCTGGTGACCCATACCATATTTTGTCCATCATAGGTTCTAACAACCCTAACTAGAGGGTCATAGTTTATAGTGATGGCCTTCAGAAGATCTACATCAATATACATATTGGGGACCATCAACCGGCCATGTCCAACCTCCATGGATTGCACATTGGAATGCTAGCATTCTTGTTTTCGAACTAGCCTTGGAAAAGATTCCATATAGAGTATGGTAGGGTAGCATCTTTAACCATGCAAAATTTATTAGTGATGCCAAACTTAGTTCCAGGGCCGTAATACATAGGTTGTCCTTTTGCTTTATCATAGGTTGAGGGCTTTAATTATTTAGTTAAATCCCGAACCAAAGGTTTCACTGTAGGTTTTGACCTAGAAGCTTGGCTTTTTGACACAAAAGCTTGGATCTTAGGTGCCATGGGTAACAAACAATTCTACCTAGGGTTCGACGGGCTCAGACAAGGGTTTGACGTATCTAGGAAAGACTTAACATAGATAAACGACTAAAAGCATGAATTATAGCAACTAGATAACGCCAAACCTTAAAAGAAGCCAAATTTAGAAATCAAACAATAGAAATTGCAATTGGGAAAGGAAATTAAGGAAAACTCAAGTTCAAAGAGTGCAGTTTCAACTTATTGGTTTAAATCACTAAAAACCCTAATTTGATGACACCAAGAGCTCAAAATTATGCTGCAACAAATTTTGGATGCATCAAGAATACCTTTGCAATAAATAATAAACTTTAAGGAAAGATTTTACGGCAAAAAAAGCCTTTAATTCAGCAAAAAACTGTCAACTCCACCATTACTATTCACTCGCACGAACCATAATGACTTAATGGTGTATATTTTAGAAACTCTGAATTTCCACTGTTGATTTGATCTTGATGTGGACCAATGTGCGACTCAGATGGAGTAAAAAAAGTTTGAAAATTTTCCTTTTAGTTGATTGAACATCCATCATGTTTTTTTTGCCAAGTGTACATCTCCTTCATCAGCATCATGGCCCCACTACACTTTGCAAGTTGACAGAAAATCCACGTGTCAGTAGCCCGCTATCCCTCTAAGATTTGCAAGTTTTAGATTTACAGTTACGAGGTAGCGAGGAACGACCCAGATCGACCTGACGACCATCAACATGCATCTTCTTTAATCCATAGGCCAATGATGATAAGGTACATCCTTATTTAGTAATAGATGGCTAGGATTAAAACATCTCAATGAACAATTTTGCGCGTGCATATATATCCTTTTAGTAGCACACTCTTTAACCTTCCATAGTTGCCAAAAAATATTTCCATGTCCTCAATAGTTCAACAGACGGTAGTGATGAAGCCACATGGCATTCGCTGCTATTCCTCCATGAGCCAAGATTTGACAGTGGGTCCCCTATAGGCTAGCTGGGAATGGTCGAGATTCATTTGTTAGTCTTCATCAAGTAACCAGTAATTTGTTAACCTTTTACCATCGGTGCTTTGGGGAAGTGCTAGGACCTGCAATGAGGGTAGACAAGTGTCACCTGCCTACTATCCCTTTGGATTTTTAATTTCATTTTTTATTCCTGTGGGCTGGAGGGGAACTAATAGGATGCATTTTATGGGACCTACCAAATATTACTAAGCGTTTTAATAAGCGCATGCACTTATTCATGACTTAAAATGGGGTTATTCATTTAGGTTTACAAATTAGAAGACCCTAGGAAAATATTAAAACCCAGGCTTAGGATAAAGGCGAATATTAAAAGATTTATGACCCGCTTAATATAAAACATGATCTATAATGACTCGACGAGTGACGACCAGGAAGACTAAGCTTAAGGGTTCAGTAGCCAGATGGGTTTAATGATGCAAATTATTGTTGGAGTTGAGAAGATACAACACCACAGAAGCCCAAAATATCTTTGCAAGCAAATAACCTGTTACAAGGAGAAGCAAAGAGAAGAAACAAAGGAAATGCTCAAGAATGTGGAGCAATGTATTCACCTGAAAATGTAAAATAAATAATGATACAAAAGATAGTTTTCAACCATATATAGATGAAAACCCTAAAAAGGAAAACCCTAGGCTTGCACAATAATAATTAATAAAAGTAATTAATTATTATGCACCTAATGTTAGCTTAAGTGAAAAGAGGTAAAAGGGAACTTTATGTAATTAAACAAATATTGTTTAATTAATAAAGTAAATACCCAATTACTCTAACACCCCCCCTTAAGATAGACATAGGGAGAAGCTAAAACCTAGAAGAAGCTACTGAAAGCAAAAGCAATGGGTCCCGGCAACAAGGCCAGATCAGGTACCCATGTACAAAATCAATGCAAACTAAATGAAATGGGGTAAAGGAGAAAACCCAGTGGGAACAAAACTCCTCCCCAAAATAGAATGCAAGGAAGGAATGCAATGCACTAATGAAAGAAGGATAGGAGGTGGATAACATGATACCCCCCATAGACAACTTCTATCATATAAGTACATGTACAATGGTCTCCATAGGAGAGATAGAAAGAGAGAAGAAGGCCCCCCCACAATGAAGAAACTCCTGTCACAATGGTAGATGCCTGATGTAGAATCCAAAAGGAGATCCTGAAGCGGCAAATGATATTCCTCCCCTTGGGAAGAAACGGATCCATGGACCTGTATCGAAGAAACCCTGTGAAGAATGATGAACCAATCTGTCTCAAGATGTGTGCCATGATAGGATGCTGAAGAGTCTCACTGTCTGAATGGAAACAAATAATGCCAAATCCAAACTGATGTGGAGAATACTGAAATGCAACCTCTGAATGCATGGATAATGGTGGGCGAACAGTGATAACCTGACTGTCAAGGTAGAGGAGATGAATGTCCTCAAAATAATCCTCCAAATCTGCAATATAGGACTCCACAAACAAGAAAGATATGTCTGCAACATAAGAGTCCAAAGTAGCTATGTCTGGAAGATGTATGATTCCCTGCTGCACTGAATCAAGAACAACAAGAGATGCTGATGAAGTCTCAGTCTGAAGAGTAGGAACTATGAGACAAACCTCTGATCCATCGGAATAAGTAAGGGTGTCTAAATACTCAAGCTCCTCTAAAGTATCATGATCAAATGGTGTATTCTCTCGCCAAGCAATGGGTATGAGACAATCTGAAGCAGGATCCTCTGGGAATGGAGATAGAATAGGGTCTCCATAGATCTCCCAAAGACGTGTCCAAAGTGGGTGAGGACAATCAATGTTCGATATAACCAACACAGTGTCATGATCAACACTAGACAATATAACTCCTGCAATGTGATTTCTAATAATATCCCATGCTAATCTGCCCTCTAAAGTTGCTGGTTCAGGTATGAGATCATACAAATAAGGCAAAATATTAAGCCACCTACAATGTGTAAGTATACCCTTTGCCCATGACTCATAATTACCCCGTTCCAGAAGAACAATTGAAGGGTGAGTAGAGAAACCCACGATAACTCTTCAAATGAAAAATTTAGAGACTAATGATCTCAGCAATGATAAAGCATATCAAGATAACCCATCCAACGCAAATAAACCCCATGTAGGAGCCAAGATGACCAAGTAATTGAGCAAAGTGTAAAAACACACAAAGCTGAATAAAAAATACCTGGTAAATTTTCTGGTAAAATAGACTATAAATCTAGAAAGAGGACTGCAACACCTTTCCAACGCCTATTCGTTTGCGCAAAATGGAGTTTAGACGCAAAAGATACGCCCCCAGGAGTGAAGAAAGAAGACCTCACTTTGACTGGAAAAATAATATCCAGACTGGTAAAATTTGGAAAAAATTCCTACACCATCAGATTGGTGCTGAAACTAGCTTTCGAACGCCTATTTCCATTCGAAAAATGGAGCAAAAATGCCCGAGTTATGCCCATTTTTGTGAGAGAGCAAAAAAAATGCCCTATTAGACTCCTCTAGCACCCGAGAGCTAAAAAAAGGGCCCCTGGTCGCGTGGGCAAACCAGGGGGCTGAAGCTGGCGGAGCCCTTGGTCACAATATGGCCCGGCGGGGGTCTATTTAAAGCCCGCGGGGGCTGAAGAGCCGACTCGGGTTGGCGAGCCCGGCGGGAGCAAGTTGGTGAGCTCGCAAGTGGCGAGCTTGGCGGCGATGAGCTCGACAATGGTGGACTGGGCGAGGCGGCCCAGGAGCGGATTGGGCGAGGCGGAGGTAGCGGCAACGGTGGGAGCTCGGATGGTGGTCGGCAGTCGATAGGGGTGCTGGGTGGGAGGCGGCCGAGCGCGGGTGGTGCGAGGGTGGCTGGTTGGTGGCCACCGGGCGGCAAAGCAGTGGTGCGACTGGAGTATGCGCGCAGCGCAAAAATTAAATAAAAAAACCTTTGTTTTTGATTTTTTTTGCGATTTTTGCTGCGTACGGCCCTAGGGCAAAAACATTTTGCCTTCCAAATTGACTGTAACCAAAATCGACGATTTGACAGTCGATTTAGGGGTTTTTGGGCGCTACGAATCCAATGGCACTGTCCATTTGAGCCCAAAGTGAACCCAAAAAAAGGAGTATGCTGAATCCACCCAAAAAAAAAACTTTAGAACCCTAGATTTGCTTCCAATGCAAAATCTCAAAACAAGAACAAGCAGTTGCAAATCTGAAGCTCTGATACCATGTTGGAGTTGAGAAGATACAACACCACAGAAGCCCAAAATATCTTTGCAAGCAAATAACCTGTTACAAGGAGAAGCAAAGAGAAGCAACAAAGGAAATGCTCAAGAATGTGGAGCAATGTATTCACCTGAAAATGTAAAATGAATAATGATACAAAAGATAGTTTTCAACCATATATAGATGAAAACCCTAAAACGGAAAACCCTAGGCTTGCACAATAATAATTAATAAAAGTAATTAATTATTATGCACCTAATGTTAGCTTAAGTGAAAAGAGGTAAAAGGGAACTTTACGTAATTAAACAAATATTGTTTAATTAATAAAGTAAATACCCAATTACTCTAACAATTATAACTTGAGAGATTGAGAATAGGTAAATACTAGTCAATAATGAATTAGAATGTAGGCAGGAGGGTTGACACTTAAGGGGTTTTTTAGAGGGATTAAGGTACACATAAAACCCTAGAACAAGAGTAAAACTGAAACCTAAGTCACAAGACCCACTCCAAGCCAAGAAAGACAACCAAATTTTGAATGATATCAATGGAATACAAAATTTTGAGGGGTTCCACCATGTCTCTCATTTTACCTTATCTTGGAGGCTCACCTAATGAAAAGTGGTCCTGACTAGCTCGCATGCCTTCCAGCTTGTGATTCACTAAGCTTTGCTATGGTGTGAGTTGTGAACACATTTTAACATGGCCACCTATCATAGTAAACTTTTCTTGCCAGTGGATCCATGTGTTCCATGAGTGATGTGTATGAATTCAATCCTCATGGAAGCATTTTCTTTATTCGATGGATGACGTTTGGTATTTGAGACAATTTAAGACTGAGGTCTCTTTTCCTTACCAAATCAAATCCCTTTAGTACCAGCCTTGTGCTTTGTTTTGTGTTTTTGTTTTCTATTTATGTTCATGTGTCTTCATGTTTACAACATGTTTGTGTTCATTTTATTATCATCTTTATGTTACATCATATCACGTGTTTTCATCATGTTTACTTCATGTTTTCTGACATGTATGTTGTCTTGTTACATATCATATATTCATGTGTGTTCCTTTGTGCTTATATTGGTTTGCCATAGGATCTTGGATCTTGGGGGATTGTGCACTCCCCTAGATCCTTTGTTATCTTACCTATTCAATATTTGGACAATCAAACCCCTCTTGACATATTCTTCTACTTTAGTGTGATTCTGAGTGTAATTTCATACTCTCACTAAAGTGGGGGCTAAATTTAGTGTTGAAAATTACATACCTTAACAATTTCACACTATGTTCCCCCCCCCTAAATTATTGAGCTTAAGTGACCCCATAATTGCCTAAAATTATGTATTTTGGAGCCCATTTGTACCCCATTCCAATAAATTGCAAGCATTGAATAAATGCATCCAACTCATATGTTGTCCCAAACATTCAGTGTCCTAGAAATTTTGGCCAAGAACTAGTCACCCATGGGCGACTGAGTCCCCTTTCCTAGCCAAGACCCAAATTTAAATATGTTGTTGGTGGCATTTTAACATTTAAAATTAAAATTGCAAATATCAGCTTCCAAGATCTAATTTTTGGGAAATTAAATAAATGCCTATAAATACCTAGTTATTGCATCATCTAAAATATATCTAGCAAGAGGTGAGCATTAAGAGCATTCAAGAGAAAGTCAAGAGCAACATTTCAATGATTTATTGTAGCAATTCAAGATCCAAGCATCATGTCAAAATATTTGTGGGTATGTGGTGACTGATCATGGAAATATTGTACTCTTTATGTATCCTCCTTTTTGTTAATTTTTTCCCTTTTTTTCTCGTGAAGGGGTTGGTATTTAATTTTTTTGTTAACCGACAAATAAAAAATGACTTTGTAAAACCCTAATTCTAGAAGCTTCCAAAAAGCTTGTTATAAGCGGTTGGGATGTATGTTGTGGTATTGTATTTGCAAGATTGTAATATGTTTTTCACTGGATAATAAAATCATTGGATGGCCGAGTTTATGTGGATGTAGCCCATATTAGGTGAACCACATTAAAATTATGTGTTAATATCTTTTGTGTTATTCTTCATTGTTATTTTTGGGTTATTTAATCTACATATAATTGTTAATGTTTATTGCTCTGATTTTCCTGAATCTTAACAATGTTATCATGTTATCATGGTTTTGTGAAGGCTAACCCTTGTTGTAGGTATCCAAAGCACTCAAGCATTCAAGCAAAGCAAGATCCAAATCCTTGAGGTGATGTGTATGTCTTCAGTCTTTCAAGGCAACCATTAAAGGGTGGTGAGTTGTAGCACATTATGATTTCAACATTCCTTCCTTTCCATTATCATTTATCATTAAAATTTTGTCATTGTGGAAGTGGAAACACTTACATGGGGTTTGATAGAGGAAAGCTCCTATATGGCACAACATTTTCCCTCTTTTTGAATGTGCAAGTTATAGGTTTAGAAGGGATTAAAGGAATATTGAAGGAAAATTGTCAATTGTTGCATGTGTTGTCATCAACTTTGTCAAGCCATGGAAACTCACTTACATAATTTAATGAGGACATTTTGATAAGTTTGCAACTAGGAATCAAAAGGCTAGATCTAGCATCAGAGGACTACAAAATTTTTTTTAGGACCCCCTATCAAAGACCCATTCTTCCTTGGGTGACTGAGTCCCTTTGCACATGTTGAATCCAACTTTTAGTGATAGGTACACATCAATTTTCCCTCTCCAGATCCACTTGCAAATCACTTTTTCCATCTATTTATCTTTGAGAAATTATATTTATCATATTAAGTCATATAGTCTAATTAGAGCAATCACTCCAAATCATTTCCAATTCATTCCTAATACTCAAAAGGATAAGATCTAGGTTTGATTGACTCGCCTTGGAGGTTGCAATTCAATCTATACACCTTGTTGATTTGCATCCTAATGAAATCCTAGAAATGACAACACATTGACCTTAGGTTTTGGATACTACACCACATTATTATGTTTCATTTTGATGAACCTAATATTTGATATCATAACTTTCTAATTTGGTAGTTTTTCAAACCCTAGATCTAGGTTTTTGTATTGCATTAGTTTGCATAATTCATTTAGAATTTTATTTTTGCATTATAAAAAGCATAAAAAACCAAAAAAATTGCATTTAAATTGCATCATAAGTTTCATTAGTGTTTGTATCAGTCATAATTAAATTATATCTACATTCAAATTGCATTCATTAAGTGGTTAAAATATGAAATTGTTCATTTCATGTAAATTGCATCTTTCATATTAGGTCAAAAACAAGTGAAAAATTGCATAGTTTTGTTTCAAATTGGCATTAAAACATCATTTTCAAAATTTTGCATCTTCATATTAGTTAATTATTGCATATTAAGATCTGGAAACTATATTCAAAATTTTCATTTATTGTTGTACATTTGCATGCATGAATTACATTGTCTTAAACTGGAGAAATTCTAGAAAAATAGTCACTGTCAAAGTTGTTTACAAATAGGAAAATAACCTTAAAAAGCAACTTAAACATTCATATTTTTAGTTTTTAGAACCTTGAACAAGGACTCAGACACCCTTGGGCAACCTCGTTCTTGTATAGGTGTCTAAACAATATTTTTCATAATTGTCTATATCTATCTACTTAGTTTCATTATACTTGCATATCCCTGTCTTGGAATCAGTAAGTGCATATTTTTAGGCATTTTGAATTGATCTCATTTAGTGAAATAAATTGCATTGTTTAGAATCAAAATTTGAATTCAATAATCATCATTGCGAGGTATTTTCATCTTACAATCAGTCAATTATTGTATTTTAGATCTAAAATTTGAATTCAAAACTTGTCAAAATACTTTCACCTTTGTTTCACACTTGTATTTTGAAATACATTATACTAAATTGATCAAAATCTAGAAAAATATCATCTATTTAACCTATTTGCAACCAAAGAAAGAAACATTAAACAACAACATAAAAATTTGAATTTTCAATTTCTGAACCCTGATCAAGGACTCAGATGCCCTTGGGCGACCCTGTCCTTGTATAGGTGGCTCAGGAAACTTTTGCACATATTTCTATCTCTATAGTTTCATTTTGTTCTTGCTTGCATATGTCTGATTTGAAATTATAAAATAATGTTATTACATGTGCAAGAAAGGTGTCACGTTGCTTGATTTGTTGCAAATTTAGGAAAAAATGTTGCATTTCAGATCTATAGGACAATTATTTACGTCATGTTCTCATTGCATAAATCTTGTGTAACTATCATAATGCATATTCTATTCTCAAATCTCATTGAGAATTTTAAGGAATTTTTGTTACAAGCATATGAAAATGAGCTCATTGCCCTTCTTTTGTTGTTTTTCATTGTTCCCCCTCGCACTATCCCTCCTATGAGTGAGGCTAGCTAAGTGAAAGAGAATACAATCCTGGAAAATCATGACAATCACGTTTGTTCTTCTCCCGATATCTCTCCTATTTGTGAATAATATATCTTGGTGTTAGAAGATCCAATCATCGAGTCATGAGAATCTGGTTTGTTTCTCCCCCCTACCTCTCCTACTTAGGAAGATATTGCTGAACAAGAGGATGCAATCATGAAAAATCATGACAATCATAGTTTTCCTTCTCCCGATACCTCTCCTATTTGTGATGAAGGTATCTTGGTGTTAGAAGATCCAATCATTAAGAGTCATGAGAATATTGTTTGTCCCTCTCCTAATGCTTCTCCCACTTGGGAGGATATTGTTGGACAAGATGATGACATACTCGATACATGTGTTTCAAAAGATAGTATGAGGCCTTGCTTATAAGAAGATGTTAAGGTGACATTCATCTCCCCCTTGATAGAAGAAAATCAACAAGAAGTCAAATTCGTTGAGGTTATGAATGCACAATTGACCGTTAGATCTCCCTTGACTATAAGACCTTCAAAAATTTCTTTTGGGCCTCCTAAGAGTCGTCTAATAATTGGACCTCCTAAGTAGTCACCTCTAATTATAGGACCTCCTAAATGTCATGGGCATCCTAAGCTTTGCAAAACAACTTACTAGTAATCAAGTGTCGCAACAACCTAGTTATCATATCGTAGCTCACACATATAATACTAGGAACAATAAGCAACTAAAGCATTATTAAGTAGGATAATGCTATAAGCCTTTAGTTGGTATTGTTATTATAAGGTAATAAAAAAAATTGACCATGAAAATATTTTTAAATTGTTCTGAGGAAAAGTTTATAAGATTCTAGGACTTTGTAACCCTAGATAGGCACCAATCAAAATTAGAATAACACTCACCAATACCAAAACAAATCGACAATGATAAATATCAAGCCACTGGTAATTTATTGATAATTATTATTGTATCTCACACAAGTTATTGAATATTTACAAGGATACCACAAGTTTTTTTTTTTTTTTTTTTGTATAAATCCTTGTCACATGTGTATAGGAAGTAATTTGCTAGATATTGTAGACACTAAAAATTGTCCTAGGCCTACGACCCTTAACTCCTTCATAATTCTTTCATCTTCATTTCTCATAATTAAATAATGTTAATTATTTTATAAAGTTTTATGTCCTCTATTAATTAAATAACTTTAATTATTTAATTAATTCGTTCTTACCTTTATTCTTTTTTGATTAATTAAATAAATATTATTTAATTAATTATGTTGTTAAATAAATCTATCTTCTATTAAAGAATCATTTTAAATTATTTAATTAATTCATGTCACACTTTCAACTATAATTAAATAATCACTTTAATTATTTAATTATTCCTTAGCCTTTCCTCCCTATAATTAAATAAATCTTTATTTATTTAATTTAATCCCAAAATCTTGAATGTTGAATTAAATCATTATTTAATTCATAAAATGATTTATCCATAGAATATTCCTCTATAATTAGATAATCTCTTTGTTATCTAATTAGTCATTTATCACTTATATCTAAATCTAATTTGATCATTTAGTTATTTGGTGAGATAATATCTAATTGTCTCTAATGAACATTCTTTTCTCATTCAATCTTTATTCTTCTATCTCAACTAGTTTCCACTAGTGATTAAATCATTATTTAATTTAATCCCCACCATTTATGCTTTATCACTCACACTAATTTAACCCTAATCCTATTGCATGTCACATCTTTTAATCTTGATTGTCGATTTATCTTTTAATCTGAGCCTATCATTCAAAAATCATATTTTTTATAAATTGGATTTACCTCTATTATTATTATTCCTCCCAAAATCTTATGAGTTTTGGAAGCAAATTTAGAATCTTTGATGTTTTGCTAATATCATTTATTATAAGGCCACACTTGCATGCTTAATTAAAAATCTGAGGGCAAGTACAATACTACAACAAAATGGAGAAGTGTAATGGCAGTTATTCATGGAATCACATAGATGTTTGGTAAAATAGTTTCATTTATGCATTGTTTATATAAGTTTCCATCATTATCTATTATTAGCTTAGGTTTAGTTTAGTTTACGCTTGTATTGCTAACCCATGGATTTTCCCTGTGCTACACATATCATTCTTTGTTGTATTAAGAATATTTAAATGATATTATAAGGGAATCCGACTACGTTTTGCAAAGCCCAAAGTGCAGAGGAAATTAATCTTAACAAGAAAATTCTTGTTTGTTGGCTAATATCCTAATATCCTTGAGCATAAGATATGACTAACCTTTAGAATTTATTAATGAATTAGTTGGAGACACCAACAAATTGACAACTATGTTGGGTAGAAAATTCTAAACCAATGTAGTTTGTGGATTAGATTTCAAATTTATCAGTGTCCTTTTTGTCTTCAGTTATTTTAAACCCTATGTGATATTTGAGGACCATTTCCCTAAATAAGTGGTGATTGAAACTTCTAAACTAGTGAAAAACTATATTTAATAACAATATTTCAAAATGAACAAAAAAAGATATAATTATAGAATGATCCAAATAAAAATCTAGGAGAAATTCCAAATGAAAAATAAACATACAAAGCTAAAAATTCAAGTAGGCCTTCTTCTATAAAGTTTGATTCATCTAGGCATAATGAAATTATTGATGATACATTAGATTCTTTAATTTTAAATCTGACGGAGTTACAAATAAAGAAAACTTGGAAAAAGGAGATAATGTTAAAACTACTAAGAATGCTTGGGTAGGACCCAAATATCAAGAGATGATAAATATTCTTGAAAAGGAAAGGGAAATATTAAGAGTGGAAAATGAAATTATAGAGAAAATCTTCTCTCAAGTTATTTCCCTAGAATAATCCTAGATATAATATCTTTATTTATTAGTATGGGAAAAATAGGTTTTGAGGGAACCTGAAACCCCTTACAAATAGGTTTTAAGGGACCTGAAACCCTATCAAATGAAAGCTACAAATAGTTAGGAACAAAAACAATCAAGAACCCAACAAAAACAACCAACCATAAGTTACAAAAGATAATCCATGATGCAAAGCTTCGGCTTTGAAGGGGACTAAAAACCCTTTACAACTAGGTTTTCACATGGACCTTGAACCCAATAAAAAAAAACCACCTAAAATAGCCAGACATTAATCACAACCTACAATAGCCAATTCGTAGCACACCATCCACTCATCACTAAGCCACAACATAAAGGGTAGCAAGAGCTCTGTTTTAGCACAATCCATTTCACCAAAATCCCTACTTAAATAAGAGATCTATAAGGAAAAACTAAGAAAGAGAACATTATTGAACACTGAGAAGCCTCAACCTTCTTGCAACACCATCCCACTTGATCCTCCAACTCAAGCTCCACCTCTATAAGAGAGAGCTCCCCTCTATAGGAGAGGATAAAATGAGAACCCTTGCTACCAAAGCCACCAATCTCCTCATCCTCAACTACCATCTCCACCTAAAAAGGAGAGGATATAATATTTTTGTTGATCATGTTATATCTTGTATACAAAAATGGATCAAATCTATTTCTTGTATAAAGATAATATGGATTTTGGGTTTAGAATTCTAATAGATGATCTTCAAATAAGTGATGATGATGAGTCACCTAGACTCACTAGAATTGAGAAGGGAAAAAAATTTGATGACTCAAAGAATCAATATCTTTTGAAATAAGTGAATGATCTTAAGGTAGAGAGACAAAATTGAATCCAAAAGGATTATAGATGACATACAAAGGATGATTAACACATTAATAAATATTGATCATACAAAAGATACTTATAACAATCAAGGAATAAAAACTCAAAATATCCCAATAAATAATGTTCAAGGGATATTTCCATAAAATAATGTTGGAGGAGTTGTTCAAAGTCAAGTTTTAAATAATCAAGTTGGGGTGCTCCCACTAAATCGTGATACCAAGCAATCCCATGGCATCATGATGCACACAACCAACACAACATCACTGTCATAAGCTCACACCAAACCTGTGAATGCAAGCTCTCAATGACAACATGATAACACAATAACACAATAGTAAAAGCTCCCACTATAGCCAAAAAACCTTCAAAATTTTAAGAGAAAGGCATCCCAAACCATACCCAACCATTAGCTATGATACCAAATTTTGGAAATGAAGGTGAAATTGTAGCTTAAAATTTGTAAACCTATGTGATTGTAGATTTAATTAAGTGTTCTTTTTCACAATTATTTGTGAGTGATTAATCTATTTAGATCAATTTTACCAATTGTAGAAAGAGACAAAATATTGTAGAAGAATGAGACATAAGATAGAAGTGACACAACATATATGTGGAGAAACCCTTTTGGGAAAAAACTCCACCACCAGAATCAATAGTGCTTGTATTATTTAACCTTAGAACAAGATTACAATAATACTGTATCAATCCTTGATTGATATGCTTCCTTGCCTTCAACAATCCTTCTTCACAACCTACACAAAAATATCTTTGACTCCGATTGAACTCACATATAACTCTCATACACTTGCTGCAATTTATAGACAATTCTAAGCATGCAAACTCACATAAGAGTTATCAATGCAAGAGATAAACTCTCCTCAAAAATATCTACACCCAAATTGTGCAAGTAGAGTTTCACAATGTAACTTGAAGCAAAAACCAAAGTCTCCTCAATTTAGGCATCCCAAGCTGAACACTTAATTGAACTCTAGATAAGAAGATATCTTGGAAGCTTCACCTCAAAGTTGGTGCCCAAGAATAGGCCCACTTAACTAAACCTTGTAAATATCTTTTCATGCAAAAGGTGTTAATTGAAAGATGCCAACTTGGGCACCCAAGGTGGGTCCAAGTTAATCTTAGTTAACTGAAACATATATGTCCACCAATTCATGCAAACAACATGCATGATTGATCATCCTCACTTAACTGAAAGTATCCACCCATTATCTGTCATGTAACTCCAGTCAACTAACATGCAACTCAAGTCAACTACATCCAACTCAAGTCAAATAGCATGCAACTCAAGTCAACTAGCATGAAACTCAAGTTAACTAACATGCAATTCAAGTCAAATACATGCAACTCTAGTTAACTATCACGCAACTCAAAATAACTTCATGCAACTAAAGATAATTGAACCATAAATGAACTGAACTAAACTGAACTAAACTGAACTAAACTGAACTGAACTGAACTAAACTAATACTAAACTGATAGTGCCACTCCACTCATGCAAATATCAATCCCTATTTTGTAGGATCTAAACATGCATTACTGAAGTGTTATCAATCCTCCAAATAGTTAAGTAAAGCAAGGTGGGTTCCACCTTCCATGTGGGCACATGTGCTCCTATTATTTAGGAGCTCTTCTTAGATGCCCCCACATGTTCCTATTATTTAGGAATAATTACAAATGTCAATTTACATGTTCATTTCATTCAAATTTAATCTCTTTCTAATCCTAGTGTTGGGGAACACTTTCCAAGGACTTAGGAGATACATGAAATATGTTTAGGATTGCAATTAAATGGCATCCTATTCCCAAAAGATGACATACATAGGAATATTAACACATTAATAAATATTGATCATACAAAAGATACTAATAATCAAGGAATAGAAACTCAAAATATCCTATTAAATAATGTTCAAGGTATATTTCCATAAAATAATGTTGGAGGAGTTGTTCAAAGTCAAGTTGTAAATAATCAAGTTGGGGGAGGAAGATGTAATGGTTTTTCTAGGAACCCTTGAATCTTGCAAGGTATAGACCATTGGATTTCACTAGAATTCTAGGATATACAAATCCTATCTTAGATGAGATGAGGATTGCCTTGACAAAGGTTTTTAGAAACAATGCATTATTCAGTGAGGATCATTTAAGGTCCTTTAAAAATTTAACTGATGATTTTGAAATTGAGGATGTTTGATGTCTTCATGAAATTTTTTGTGCAATATCATATTGATGAAGCTAGAGATTGGCATAAAGGACTACCTAATGTAAGAATATGATCTTGGGATCAATTCAAGGTATTTTTAGAGAATAATATGGAGAGAAAACTGATCCAATATTTATTATTAATGAATTTACTAATATTAGTAAGGGATCAAGTGATTTTGTTTTTTTATTTCAATGCCATATTTGTTAAGGTCATGAAAATAATTACTCCATACCTGAGACCTAATGAATCCATGTGCTTAGTGTTATTCTAATGCTTATGATACTAAGTGTGCTACTTGTTGAGAGACAAAGATCCTGATACTCTAGGAGATGCTTATAAAGTGGCTACTCACATTGAGAGAAACTAGAGAGCATCAGGTAAGTTGCACAAAAGTAGTAATGTAAAAATACTTGGCCAATATAAAAGTGATAAAACTAAATGATCTTAATATAAATATAATTTAGATAAGGTTATGAGTGCCCTAAAATAATTGAGCTATACAGCACCTAATGAAACATAAAAATATGGTGACTCTAACTTTAGTATCCAAGATTTAGGGTCAATTCCATCATTTCTAGGATTTCATTAGGATACAAATAAACAAGGTGCATATATTTACTTTCAACACTCAAGGTGAGTCAATCAAACCTAAATCTGATATTTTTGAGACAAGAATAAATTGGAAATGATTTTGATTGATTGCTAAAAACAAGAAGATACAACACCGCCAAACCATCATTCTCACAATCTTTCACTGAGTCATGCAATCAAGTTATCCATGAAATCACATCATAACAACCTCCTCAAAGAAGATCAAACAAAGTCCCACACACAATCAAAGAACTTAATAAAAACACTAGGAGCTCCCAAAAGGAAAAGTAAAACTATGATCCTCAAACCAAGAAGATACACTGCCACAAACAATCAAGAATTAATCTAACACCACCAAAAAATACCTACATTAATATTCATGTCATGTAAAAGTAAGGCCTGTAAGGAGCATCTATGACACCACGATCACCACTGAATGTACTAGGAACAAAATCCAACTATGTCACATATTTCTACATCATATAGTCAACAAGAATAGGTACCACGTCATGATTGTACCTAATAATACTATATCTCCACTTCACACATGACAAATCAACCAACAAATCAAGTGATTAAACTGAGCCACAAATATGAATCTACATCAACACTAAAACATGTATGGGTATAGACAACCCACATCCAATTCATATATGCAACCTATAAGTATAAAAAACCTACAACATTGTACAACTCAAAGACCCAACAATGTAACATATAAATACAATAATTTATACTGATAACCATGTCAAATGAGAGTAATTAGATATGTACATGTGAGTATACAATAACTCAAACACCAAATCACCAAGATTTGAATAGCTATAAGATCACAAAAGTAACATAATTAATAGGAACCCATAAATAACTTAGATGGAAATAATAGAAAATAAATCATACCAAAACATCTCCAAACCTAACTCATTGTGTAGATCTCTGAACAAGATTTTCATTGACTATAAGAAATCTAAAATCTAGCTCTGTATGCACAAGTTGTGACATCTCCAATTCTGAAAAGAAAATCTGATTTCCAATGCAAGTATTTATCTATCAAAATAGAAAAATATGGAAAAGCTACTAATACTAGAGTAAAGTACACATAACCACATTTCTAACGACTATAAGAAATTAAAAAATGAACATCGTAGGCGAAGGCTATGCCATCTAGAAAAGGTGCACAATTCTACTATATGAGTTAGTAAGGGTGGCCCTTAGGTAGCACACCAGTGGTGGTGGTGCCACCTATGCAATGCCACCTGCAAGATCTGACAACATATGAATTTGGGTTAATGTTTTAAAATTTTGAATTTTGGCTATTTTTTTATTAAAGCACATGAGGGGCTTGAGTTGTATGACTCCAGTTCCCCATGGGACCAGGGGTTGTGCTAGGATAGGGGATAAGCACTACCAGTGATGAAACGACAACTATCATGGGCTGACAACCCTTGCCACAACTATACATCTAACAATGGTGCCAATATTACAGGGTACGGGGGGTCTGTAGATCCCCCACCTTGAATTTTAATTTTTCAATTTTATTAAATTTTTTAATTAATTGCAAGAATAATTATTTTAATTTTTCAGCCTATAGAAAAATTTGTATGGTCATACGACCATATGACAAGGTTAAGAGGGAAAAAAAAAGATTTTTTTTAGTAACCAAAGTAGCTCAAATTTTATATCAATTTTCATCTCTCAGGGATCCTTGATCCAATGGTAGGGTCTATTTTATCCCAAGGGGTCATTTGAAACATTTCCCCTACAAAACCCTCATGGTGAACACCAAGGAAAAAACCCATTTTCTAACAAAGATTTATAAACCCAAATTTGTAAAAAATAACCAAAAAATTTCAACCTCAAAACCCCAAACCTGCAAAAACTTGTACAAAACCCTCGTACCTTGAAATATATTCATTCTTTCATGCAAAGCCCTAGATTCAACTATGCACTAGATCTACTCCATTATAAGATATAGAAACCACAACCATGGCTATGATACCAAATGAAAAGAAATATACATCAACCTAAGATAATTTTCACATAACCCAAATAGAGAAACCTATGCAAACAAGTATTCATAACCCATATGCAAAAGAATAAACAACATACCATAAAATATGACAAAAGATATACCAGAGAGAAACTTTCAAGAGGGATCAACCTAGCATCCAAAAGTATGCATCACTAATGTATTATTTAGTAATAAATATTGCAATACATCTTTAGACTCTCCATAAATACCCTTGAATCATCAAGCACTCTCCAAGAACTACATGTGAGAAACCATGTAACCACACATTCTCATGCCATGCTTCAGACCTCACAAATGCTAACAAGAGATGATCTCAAACCCTTAGCCAAAATGACCAATTATCCAACAAGCTAACCTTACACAACTTTACCCATGTTCTTGATTTTATAGACATAATCTCACACAAAACCACCAAGTGGTATTACATAAAACCATCTAACTAATATCACGAGCTTACAAAACTATCAACCCCCACAATTAATTTTTTGTTCTAAGTTTTCATAATATTAAATATTTCCCCAATATGAAATCCCACATTAAATATTTATCACAATATTACATACAACACATAAATCAGCCCCAAAAATACTAATCCCATGTGATGTACACATCATTAGATCCTCTAGGTGCACCACATATAATAAAATATTATATTATAACATTATGCAAGGCGGACAACACACCTTTTCCTAATAATTCACTTCATCAAAACCTTCAAATAATTCTTCATAGAAGGATATTATGTGGGATGTGTAGTGTATTCATGTGACATGCATTAAGATTCTACCTTCACTTGTTGATCCTTTAGAATTTAGAGATGCTTCACCAAGGCTTTCTAGAGATTCTTCATAACAAGGCATCTAGTGGGATGAGAATTGTAGCCACATGGCATGCATTGAGATTTCACATCCATACACCACTTATTTGGAACATGTTGCACATTGATTTTCATGCGGTTTTGAGCAGTCATATTCAGTTAGGTCTGGGATTCCTAATCTAATCTTGGCACTACTCTTCACCAGCATGGGAACCCATTGTATAAATTCTATATAAGTACATCTTGTGTTTTCTACACACATTTTCCTTCATAGATTAGGAGAAATTTCTACATTCATCTTCAAGACTATTTATTCCTAAGGGAATGAATTTTATTTATCAAACATAGACCTTGATCAACTTGCAGTATAATTCTTTCTTCACTAGTGTAGGAGGCATCACATCTAGGGAGCTATCAAATCTCTCTTCACATTTCTCTCTTTTGGGGGTTTTATCTCTCTTTTGAGGGCTATTATTATACATGGGTACCTAAAAAGGCATCTTTTTCAAGACCCATTTATATTTACTTCCAAGTTACACTTAAGGTGGGGGTTATTGGTGTAAATATTTCACTTCACCTAAGATACAGTTCATTCTAAGTACATAATAATGCACCAACTTATTAATTTTATGAGGATAATAAGAATATTTAATTATTCTCTTGGGTAGCTAATAATGATATGTGTTCACCTTGACTTGAAGTACACAAGTGCCACCACTATCTCATCGATTATTGATTGATGATAGTTAGGTTCCACCTTTATTTAATCAAGGCCACCTTTTTCTTAGTTATATAGAGTTAACTCACCTCCTGAATGGGAGTGATTGAAAGTTAATCTCATGCCTCTTGGACATGTCATCTCCTTGATTTATGCATCCAAAAGGCCTATACATTTGTAATTATGTTGAATATAAAGTATCTGTATTATTTCATCTATATTTGTGATTATCTCACAGGTATTAGGTCTTAGGTATAATTATTATTTATTAAAAATTGTAACAATCATCGCTCTTAATTGCAACCATGTAATAATGCTAGTTTTTTTCTTCTAAATAAACCTTCCCTTGGTATAATGGAGATTAGATCCCTCCCCAAACTGATGCATAAAATATTTTTAGGTGAGGAAGTGAATAAGATGTGAATTTTTGTCTTCTTTGTCTCAAGATGAATAATTTACCATTTTTTGTTGAGCTTATGATTATTTGATTATCTTATTTCAATAGTCATTTATTGGTTTGATTAATACAAATTTTCTCATGTTATTTTTCTAGATTCTAAACAACCTCAATGGAAAATGCAACCTAAGAAACATGCCAATGGGCCTATTCTTCTCAATCAAGCCAACCCATGTAACCTATATTCCTCCTTTGCAAGAAAATTCTCTACCCACATTTTCATACAAAGTTTCATATAGAAATCTATAGACTTTAAAATTATTTTTTTATATATATTTATTGTGTTCCCTTTTTTTCTAAACTATACAAAATTAATAATAATAAAGTTATTACCTCATAGGTTTTACATATATAGCATACATGCTCAAAATAAAGATTAGTGGATTATTTATCCATTTGTAAGGCTCCATAAGGATCAATCCCATGAAAGCCTCCTAGCATGTATAAGCTTCATATTACAAGCCCTACATTGTGTACTTACATAAAGTTCATATTTAAAAAAATACTTCTAATTTAGACTCTTCGTAGAAAAATAAAAAAATATCCATAAATATGCTTAGCTTCCACTCTCATTTGTGCTATTTAAGTAATTTGTTTGGGGTCATACCTCCTTTAAATTATTCATTTATTCTTTCCGCAAGATAAAATCACTATTTAGGATGGCTAGATTTTTTTTATGTTCTTGCATTTAGTCTAGTAAAGTTGTTGGATTTTAATGTATTTATCTCAATTTTGTTCTTTGAACTTGAAATCCAATGCTAATGAACTACATTCCAATGTTCTTCTATTGACATATAATTTGCATGTATAACCACTCATATCTATAAAAAAATTCTCCATTTTTTTTTGTCAACAAGGTTGATATTGGTGTTGGCTAGATGACCCATCTCCAAAACTTCAATTCCATAAAAGATTATTATTCTTGATGTCATTTAACTATTCCATGATGTATACACCACTATCTATTTTCTTTACTTGTTCTTTCATCTATACTCCATAATTTTTTTATCTAAACTTGTATATATTCTAGGTGTTGTCTATAGTTGTGACTTCATGTCTCTTTTCTATCTCACTTGGCTTGATTTATGTGATTGATTTCTTTTTATTCCTACATGTACACAAGGTTTATAATCTTGGTCTCTTACTAAAAACAACTTAGAACATGTAAGTTTCAATATTTGACATCATATGTTAGACTTAATAAATTAAAATATTTTATAAGTTTCTTCTTTCTTATACAATTATTAAAATCCTCTTAAATTATTACACTTGTATAATTATTAAAAATTAGTCACAACACTTAAAGATATTATCAAATAGTCAATAGATATTGTAGATACCTAAAATTGTCCATGCATTTTCATATAGATCCACACTTGCATATTTCTTCTATTTCCTATTAATTAAGCTAATTTTCTTCTAAATAATTAAATAATTTTTATTTAATTATTTCCCCTTTTAATATCCATTTTCCTCTCACAATTAAATAATTTAATTATTCCCCTTTCATAGGTCCCATTTTTTTCTAATAATTAAATAATCTTATTATTTAATTATTTCCACCTTTCCTCTCCCATAATTAAATAATTTTCACAATTATTTAATTATCTAACACTCCTCTCTCCTAAATTAAATAAATATTTAATTTATTTAATTTTACCACCTTTCTTCTTAAATAAAATAAAATAAATATTTTATTTATTTCCTCAATATTGGCTACTAAAATTAAATACCTTTATTGAATTTTAGCTCCTTGATCCATGTCTTTTCTCTCTCATTAATCCTCCACCCTTGATTAAATTAATTTTTAATTTAATCTCCACCCTTGATTTCTTTGAAGCAAAGCATATAAATAAATCCCTCATCTAAACCATTTAGATAGCACATCTCATTATCTCATCTACATGTCATTTTTATTCTAGCACTCTTATCTATCACATATCTACCATTTTCTAGTTAGACCTCAAACATACATTCATCTATCATATCAAGATTCACACCGTATCATATCAAGATCAAGGCAATATCAAGGTTATGCAATCAAAGTCTGAGGGAAACAACCATATCAAGAGTCCATGTTCAAGGTGAATTTGTTTCATTTCATGCATGCATTATCTTCTAGCTCTTATACACAATTGAGGTTTGATGTTGAATATGGATTGGATCTAGTGCTACCTTTGTTATCTATTTTCTACATCATGCATTTTGGTGAACCCGACGTGAACCCCCTAACTGAGTTTTGGCTCAAGATTTTAAGAAATTTTGAAGAATTTTGGAGTTGGATCCACTTCACTTGATCTAGCTTGTTTTTTGCAAGTTTTGTTAGCTTTTTGTTGTAGGTTTTGTGTCATTTTTGGACAAATCCCTAGTTTTCAAATATTTCACCATATCTTTCAAATGGCCATGAATTTTCATATGGGATTTTAGTTGAAGTTTATGGATCATCTAAGGAAGCTAGAGAAGAAAAACTAAGGTCATATCATTATTTTTGGGTGATTTATGAGGATTTTAGGATTTTTCATAAATCTTATTTTTGGATGCAAATCAATGAGTTTTTAAGAAATTTTTGCATTTTTGGAAAGCCCTTGAAATTTTAGTGGGGGTCTATTTTTTATAGACTTATTTTTGAGCTGAAAATAGTGATAAAATCAAATCTATGTTAATTAAGTTTTTTCCATAATTCTGCATTTTTGGGTGAAAATCAGCAAAAGTTTTGATTTTTTTTGCATTTTTGGAAATCTCTTAAAATTTCAGTAGGGGTCTATTCTTTGTATATTTATTTTTGGTGCCAAACATATTTCTAAAAGTCAGATTGATTTTGACTAGGTGAAAAAAATTAGAATGACAATCTAGTGATGAGCATATTTTTCATATTCATCAATTTTGTTGCATCATAAATTATTTTCTGATCTTTGCAAAAGTTTTATTGACATTATCAGATTTGAGTTTTTTTTTTTTTTAATCTGACCCTCTAATTTTAGTGATCAATTATCTTGTTAGGGTTTTGCTTTGTTGTTGGTTTTGTTAATGTGCAGAAAAATAAACTCTTCAAAGGGAAAATTGGATCAAGTGGATAGAAATTTGGAGCTAAAGAAAATATAGGTGCACATTTTTCAACTAATATCTCTATCTTAATATTTTTTACAACATCACATTTCAATTTGGATCTAAAAAGAATAAGTGTTCTCAAAATCACACTTTCAATTTGGGCTTAAAAAGAACAAGTATTTTCATTGCTTGGTGATCTTGTTTGTGCTTAGAGGTGTGTATTCTCTTCCCTTTCATTTCTATATAAAATTGGGAATCAAAATAACTCTTCAAAACTCTCATTTTCACATCACACATTTCAATTTCTAAGGCTAATGAATATTGCTTGTGTGATTAAATACATGCTTAATGCTCTCTCCTCACATTATCATATGATCTTGGAGATCAAAAGAATTATTTGCATCACTTTTGTATAACCTTCTTAGGGGACCTACCTAGACAAGTGATCATGAATTTGGGCATCATGTACCTTTGAGGTATATAGAGGACATCCCTAAATCCTTGTGCATCATAATTTATGACCATTGGCCAATCTACCCACTTGAATAATTTCCAAGTTGTTCTTGTGCTTGGAAGTGTCTTCTTATCATAATCATTTACATTTCATCTTGGATCAAATCTTTTCTTGCATGTGTGAATGTGTATTCAAGATCTAAATATTAATCAAGCAAGAAAAACCATAACCCTACCTAAAACCATGGATCAAGATGAGCCTAACATATCCTCAATCTTCCATCTCATACCTCAAGATCTTGTTGAATATCTCTTTTCCAAATACTTTAATAATCACATAAAATCCATGATCATGTGTCCCATAAGTAGATTCCAAGAGATCCTAAACACCATCCAAGCCACCATTGAAACTTATACCCAAGTTAGGTCACCCTCCATTTCATCCTTTCCCTCCACTGACAAGGGAAACCAAAATGTCTTCCATGTTCAACCAACACCCATCCATAACCATATCTCATGTAATTCACATCCTAGTCAACCCATCATCAAGTCAAAGAGGGCCATCAAAAGATCATCAAAGAACACCATCGAAAGACAACTGAAATTCACCCTCTAAGGATCACCAAAAGTCACCCTCCAAGGAGCACCAAAATTCACCACCAAAGGATACAAGAACCCATGCAAAATCCCATTTCACAAAATGTTAGTCCTATTCTTCTAGTTCCACCCACTTCCACCTCATTCATCCTACATTTATCCACCTCATCCATATCATCCACCTCATCCATTTCATGTTTTTCCACTTTCATAGCACCTATACAAAGTCAACCATGTCACTAACTTGACCTTGTTGGTCCAAAGCATGAAATCATAGATCCCCCTTTATGTCAATATCAAAGTACTCGCTCTCATGATCCCATTCCTTCTTATGATCCCATTCCTTCTTATGATCTCATTCCATCTCATGATACCATTCCATCTTATGATTCCATTCCATCTCATGATTCAAGTCTCTCAACTCCATTCCATAATTCTAGTCCATCAACTCTATTGCATGATCCTATACCATATCATAATCCTACCATATCCAACCCATTTGATGATCCTAGTGTATCCACCTCATATCATGATCCTATCATACCACCTCCATAGAATGATCCTAGTCCATCACAAGAACAAATCTTTCCATACATTAACTCTCAAGACCCCCAAAGTATAAGAATTTTCCCTACATCACATGATAATCCCAATCCTTTACAAGATCCCATTCATGAACCACAAACATATAAGCTTGGTTCATCCACTTTTATAAAAGTTGGTTTTCTCCTAGAATACCGCATGTCTTCCATATCCAACACCCCTCAAGATGGTCTTTCATTTTTCTTCACAAGTGAAAAGTATCCCATTGGTAAGAAGATTCTTCAAAAGATAAATTATCAAGGCAAATGGTTGGGCCTTCATGAGCAAGGTTTGCTTGAACACCCTAATATTGAAACACATCTAAATTATTATGGCCTTGGCTACATACCTCCTTCTATAGGCATTGGTAGCTATTTCAAACCCAAAAGATCTCCCTTTAGATCAAGACGTCTATCTCCTCCATCATCTTTACCATCTATTCTAGGACCCCATCCATCAACCCTTCCATCCATCTTGGGCCCATATGTTCCTAATGCATATCCTTACATGCCCTTTCAAGAACAACAAAGGAAGATACCCTTGAATTCCTTCCAACACTTTCCACTTCAAAATCCTCTATTTTCATTTAATCCTTCTATGGCCTCTCCAAGCAATTGGGATACCAAACAAGAAATGCATAAACCCTAGAATCCACAAAAACCCGAAGCTCATCACATCTCACTAAAAAGACATGCCAAAAAAAAGAAAAAAGTTCTCCAAAATCAAAATAAAAACATATCCAAGAAAATGAAAAATCCAATTAAGAAAAATTCAAAAGACTATAAATAAAAATCAAAAGTCAAAACAATGTGGGTTCCAAAGAAAGTAAAAGAATCCATGCATTCAAATGAAAATTCCAAATTTGTATCCCAACTTGCTAATCCAAAAGATTCCATTATTCCACCATCATCCAATCCTCCATCTGAGTATATTCCATATCATAAGCCAATCATAAGTCTTCCATCATCCTCCAAATCTATTTTGGGTCCTTACATGCCCAATTTTATTATCCCAATCTCCCCATCTCAATCCTTCAAATTTCACCACTCTTCAAGGTGTGTGCCAATGTTGTTCTTTCAAAAATTCCATCATAATGAATCCATTCCATACTTCCATCTAACCTTCATCCCTCATTCCATACCTTTAATCCAATCCTTTGCATGAATCCTTAACCCCCTTCTCTCTACCCCTATCCATTCCATTATCTTTACCAATTTTCCTACCAACGTATTTGAGTGGGAACATGTTAGCCATGGTCTATAAGAAACATTTAGTCAATCTGGTACTATCTTCTACAAAGAGACACTTGATTCATCCATTCATATCCATACACCTTCAATTAGCTTCCATCTCCATGAGCTTCCATTTTCATGAGCTTCCATTTCCATGAGCTTTCATATCCATTCGTATCCACTAGCTTTCAAACCCATCCATTTACCCTTTCTTGTACACTTGGGGGAAATCCTTTTCCATTCATACAATATATTATCCTATTTTCACTTAGCCATCATATTCCTTCATTCATATTCCATGCTATCCACTTTATCCATCCACCTTCATTTGATCTTTCATAAAGTATCAGGGCAAAATAACAAGAACTAGTATCTAATTTATGCTTTATACCATGTGTGTCTTCCATCCTCCATATCACTTGTCCTCCATATCATGTTTCCTTTCATATCCATTTATATTCCATACCCATGTAATGTCCTTATCACTTGTCATACCTCTTAGGTCCTCTATTTATCCTTTGTCTTTGACCAAACATTTTTGGTTCCCTTGTCATTGGTTCCCTACACCCATAACATTCCATATCTTAATCCATCTATCTTCATCCTCCATCTAGCTTGTATCCTTACATGTCCTATCTTTAACCCATATCTTAGATCTCTGTACCATATCATTTATCCATATCTATCCATATCTCCTTTGGTTTTCAACTTGAGTAAGGAATAAGATCTTGTTTATCATTATCAATTACATTTCTTATTTATCATTGTTATGAGCAAGAAATTTAAACAAAGCATAAACTCTTCAACATTGTAAAACATTGGGCTTTAATGAAAATCATGAGCAAAGGATTCTTGTTAAATAAAGTTAAAATCTAACATATCTTGATCTAAATATTTATTAATTTATCACAATCAAAGCAATCAAATAAACAATCAAACTATTGTGTCTTGATGGATACATCTTTTTTAATCAGACACCTACCTTGTTCTTTCAAACAATCAAAAACTTAATCATATCTCTTGGCACGAGGTATTGTGGTTGTTATCTTGTTCAACATGTTGTCTTTTGCCTCATTGAACCTTATCATGTGCATTATTATTTACATTTTTCATTATCATGATCTTGCATATTTATCATTATCATTTTGCATGCATGAGAGCTTGTGCTTTATCTTAAGTCTTGTCTCTTGTCTTGATCATTATCCTTATATTTTTATATTTTTTCTTTTCTTGTCACATTATGAGGAAGCTTAGGGATCTCTACACCTTGTTATGTACGAAGGAGAGTGAGAAGTGGGACATGAGTCTTTCTTGTGTGTGTGTATCAAGTTATTCCACCTAATGATGATTACAAAAAGCATAACCAATAAAAAAGAGGGATTCATTCCACTCTATGATGAAACAAATGATCACTTCATAGCCTTTCCATTCCATTCATTTCCGTAGCCAACCTTCCATATCCTTTCCTCCCAACCATTTATATTCTTTGCTTGCATCTAATTAATGTGTTGCATTTCTTTCTTCTTTGCATCCACCTAGGTCGTTCATATTTCTAAATCTTGCATATCATTTCTTTCATGAGCTTGATCCAATATTGATATTTTTGGGCCAACCTCCCGAGGGGGCATCCATAGATCTCTTTCCTCATTTGGGGCATATTTTATTCTCTTTGATACAATGCCACTTGCTTGTGACATTATATCAAAGAGGGGCAAAATGTAGACACCTAAAATTGTTCATGCATTTTCATATAGATCCACACTTGCATATTTCTTCTATTTCCTATTAATTAAGTAATTTTATTATTTAATTAAGTTAATTTTCCTATAAATAATTATTTAATTTTTTTCCCTTTCAATATTCATTTTCCTCTCATAATTAATTTTTTATTATTATTTAATTATTCCCCTTTCATGGGTCCCATTTTCTTCTAATAATTAAATAATCTTATTATTTAATTATTTCCACCTTTCCTCTTCCATAATTAAATAATTTTCACAATTATTTAATTACCTAACACTCCTCTCTCCTAAATTAAATAAATATATTATTTATTTAATTTTCCCACCTTTCTTCTTAAATAAATAAAATAAATATATTTTTATTTCCTCAATGTTGGCTACTAAAATTACACACCTTTATTTAAATTTATCTCCTTGATCCATGTCTTTTTCTCTTTAATCCTCCAACCTTGATTAAATTAATTTCTAATTTAATCTCCACCCTTGATTTCCTTCAAGAAAAGCATATAAATAAATCCTTCATATAAGCCATTTAGATAACACATCTCATCTACATGCTGCCATTTTCATTCTAGCACTCTTATCTATCACATATCTACCATTTTCTATCTAGACCTCAAGTGTACATTCATCTATCATATCAAGATTCATACCATATCATATCAAGATCAAGATCAAGGCAATATCAAGGTTATTCAATCAAAGTATGAGGGAAACAACCATATCAAGGGTCCATGTTCAAGGTGACTTTGTTTCATTTCATGCATGCATTATCTTCTAGCTCTTAGAAACAATTGAGGTTTGATGTTAAATGTGGATTGGATCTAGTGCTTCCTTTGTTATCATACGAACTGATCATAGTGAAGTTAGAAGAGATAATATGGCATGGTATATCAATGGCCTCAAAACAAACATCCAAGAGGAATTAATCTTGGTACGAATAACAACTATGGAGGAAGCCTACCAACTTGCACTTAATGTGGAAGAGAAGCTAGCTAGGAGGTCTAAGTGAGGATCGGGGAATAAGATTCGAAGGTTTTTGAGAGAATGAATGTGGTGACCATGAATTGAAAGAAGCATATTTTGATTCCCCTTGAGGAAGAGCATAAGGATGTGGTATGTGGCAACACCGAGATTTTCTTGGTGGATGGGAGGAAGTTTTTGGATGGAATGAGACATGAGAACATGTATTTTTCCTCGGTTTTGATGAAGTGCGGTAGTGAAGAAACCTAGAGAAACACCACAAAAGGAGTAGAAGAACCACAAAATTATGTCTTAGTATTACTAGTGTGTCACCAAAAATTGTATACCTTTGAAGAAAAGGACAATTTTGTGCCTAATTTGGTCCTACTTTAGACACCCTTGCATCAATCACCCCTAAAACAACATTTATAGGCCCGTAAGACTTGTTATATTTTACTCTAAGGCCTATTTCACCTAAGGAATCATACAAGTCTTGAAAAACAACATCCAAATCACTCAAATTTCACAAATCCCACCTCAAAACCCCCTGGTGGGACTAAGTCACCCAAGGTGACGACTTAGTCCCTTTTAGGGTTATTTACATTTTTGAGCAAGAAAATCTTCGACTTAATACAAATTCCTGATGGATGTCGGCCTCTTAGGTCAAAATAATTGATAATTAGGTATTGTTGCTTATAAATACATGTTTTTGGGTCATTTTTCACAACCTTTAGTTATTTTTCACAAGCAAACTCAAGAATCAAGTGTTGAACATCTTCCACAAGAAGATTCATTAGTCCATCTACAACAAAGTTGAAGCTTAGGGCAGTAAACTAGGGTTTGTGTAGGTCTTCAAGCTCACTTACCACTTAAGATATCACATTGCAAAGGGTTGATCATGGATTTCTATGGAGAATCATGGAGAAATCTAGGTTGAGGAGATGCAACTAGCCATCAAATCAATCTAAAGACTTGTTTTCAAAGTGGTTCCATCTTCCATTTTCTCTCTATCTTCAGCCTAAGGAAGGTTTGCATGTCATTAACATTCATCTCTAATGTGATTTAGGGTCTCATAGAATGAGTCTTGCATTTTTCTAGTTTCATTTATGCATCTTATTCTTGCACATTAGAATAGGGTTGCATCATACTTTAGACTTCCTAGTCTTCAACACACTTAGGGCTAGGGTTTTATGTAGATTTCTCATCTCTTTCAAAGTTTAAATACCAACTAGGGGTTTGACCAAGGAAAAACCCACATTAGAAACCAAAATATATTTTGTTTTGCAGGTGATTTTGTAGATTTGGACTCGGATTTCAGCGGGAAAGCAGAATGCAGACTATAAGATTTTGTTTCCACTTTCAGATTTTTAGAAAAATCAGAATGGATTAAGTCACCAATATTGGTGACTTAGTCCCACTACATGTTTTTGTCATGGATTTTTGAAGATTTGGACACCCAGTTGGCCAAAACAGAGCCCAGAGCAGTTTACCAGAACTGGGACTAAGTCACCTAGTTTGGCGTAAGTGTCCCAGTTGGCCTAAAAAGCATATTTTCCAGAATTTCAGAGGCTTCTGCAATCTCCACTTCAGCCCTTGTCAGTTTCTCAGTGTACTTTTCTTATCTGTTCTTTTATCTTGTCTTGAATAATCTTTATTCTATCCTTTTTGCATATCATCATGTGTTTTCAAATAACCTAAGTTTAATTAGTTTGCATGCAATATTTAGTTCATTTCTATTTACAATCTATTTCATTTAGGACACTTCATATAGATATACTTCAATCACATTTAGCAATTAGTTTGAATGAGCTCCAAGTTTTAGAGTGGAAAGGCCTCTCTCCTTTTAGGTGAAAACCCTAGAAGTGCTAGAGAACCCCCTTTCCCCTAATTTTTTTGGTTCAAATAGAGTATCAAGATAGTGTGCCAAAGAAAATTTTAGAAGGACTCCCACCAATATGGGGTATCAACCAACACATAGAACTCATACCCAAAGTGAGTTTTCCAAACAAGGCAACACATTAGATGACACTAATGAAGAACATGGAGTTGAGTAGGAAAGTGCATGAGTTGCTAAGGAAGGGATTGATCTAGGAAAGTATGAGCCCTTGTGTGGTACTTGTTGTCTTGTCACTAAAGAAGGATGGAGAGTGGAGGATGTGTACAGATTCTAGAGGCATCAACAAGATCTCTATCAAGTACTAGCTTCCTTTACCAAGGATGGATGCCATCATGGACTATCCAGGCAGAGAAAGATACTTCACCAAGATTGAACTCGAGAGTGGATACCATCATATCAAAATCTAGGAAGGTGACAAGTGGAAGACTATATTCAAGACCAATGAAGGATTATATGAGTGACTAGTCATTCCCTTTGGACTCACCAATGAGCCAAACACATTCATGTGGTTGATGAATGAGGTATTGAAGGAGTTCCTAGGAAAGTTCCTTATTATTTACTTAGATGATATACTAATTTTTAGCAAGACAAAGAAAAAACATCCACGACATATCAAATAAGTGTTCTAGTGTTTAAGAGAAGAGAAGCTACTGATCAATATCAAGAAATGTAGTTTCATGAAGACTGAGCTTGTTTATTTTGGGTTTTTCATCTTTATGGAAGGATTAAAGATGGATCTAGAAAAGATGAGAGAAATTATGGAATGGACAACACCAATAGACACTGGGGATGTAAGATCCTTTCATGGTCTGGCAAGTTTTTACCAAAAGTTTATTCAAAACTTTGCTACCATTTGCACACCAATGATGGAGACCACGAGAGAAAATGAGGAGTTTAAGTGGTCATCCAAAGTATAAAAGTGTTTTGAGTTGTTGAAACATAAGGTTATGGAGAAACCAATATTGGCCTTACCAAATTTCAACAAGGTCTTTCAAGTAGTTTGTGATCCCAACGACAATGCCATTGGAACAATCCTAAGCAGGAAGGGAGGCCAATTGTATATTTCAATGAGAAGTTGAATGATTCCCAAAAAAGATATTCAATATATGACCAAGAGTTCTATTCCATAATACAAGCCTTGAATAAGTGGAGACACTACCTGCTACCAAAGGAATTTGTGCTATATACTAATCACCAAGCTCTCTAATACTTAAATAATCAAGGCAAGTTGAATCAAAGGCATGTGCGATGGGTAGAATTCATGCAAAGCTATACCTTTGTCTTGAAACACCAGAGTGGGAAGTCAAACAAGGTTGTGGATGCACTAAGTAGAAGGAGAAACTTAATGACACAAATGAGGGTAGCGGTGATGGAATTTGATGAGCTAAACCACCTGTATGAGACTGTTCCTAACCTTGCAAAGGCTTGGAAGGAAAGCAAAGAATCGATAGCCACTGATAGAAGCAAGTGGTTGGATTGTTTTATTTAGGATGGTATGTTGTTCAAAGGGAACCAATTGTGCATCCCTAGGAGCTTGATGCGAGAGAATTTGATGAACGAAAAACATTCCAAAGGATTAGCAAGATAGTCTAGCATTGATAAAGTTGCAACTTTGGTAAGTGAATTACTTTTAGCCTCAAATGTACAAGGATGTCTAGAAGTTTTTTCAAGAATGTAGGACCTATCAAGTAGCTAAGGGGACCAGTTAGAATACCAATTTGTACCAACCTCTTATAGTTCAAAAACGATATTGGGAGGATATCGATATGGACTTTATGCTTCAAGTGTTGAGGAGTAGAGAGGACATGACTCTATATTTGTGGTGGTAGACCAATTCTCTAAGATGACACATTTCATCCCTTGTGATGAGCTTAGATAATAGCTAGTTTTATTTCATTAAATTCATGTCTTTTAGCATTTCAACCTACCAAGTTCATAGAAAATCCTAAGACTTATACATCTTTTATATCTTTCATGCATCTTAAACCAAACTTTAGTATATGGAAATATAATTATGATATGATGTTACTTGCATGAGTGGATATATGAATGTTAATGAAATTTAGTATGATTATGTGATTGATTCATGATTGTTAATAATGTGTATGATTTAGGATGTAACTAATCTTTTGCAACTAAGAGGAACTATAACCCACAACAACTAGATTTATAGCTCGTACATAAGACTATAGCTATTTGTAGTGGAAAAGCCAAAATGATTGAAATTTAAAAAATCCTGGAAGGAATGAAGATGAACATTGAATGGTCAATCGTGAGCCACCACCAACACTAAATAAGATGATAGGAATGAGTCTACTTTGAAGAGGAAAGCTTAATGACATGACAGTTTTCATAGAGCACGTCTCTGTCATACTGATAGGGAAAAGTTATAGTTCAAATTCTCTTCATCCATCTTTTTCAATTATGGTTATCAGTTACAAAAACTAGTCCTTTCCCTATTCTTGAGGGAGAGTGGACATAGGCATTTATGTTCTATTTTTAGACCTTGTGTGAATAAAACTCCTTCCACGACTATATATTGGGATTGATGGTTGAGGAGAAAATCTAGTGCTTGTTTTTTATTGTTTTACCAAACAATAATTCATTGCTATTAGTTTTTTTGTTATTAAGTTGTAATGGATATGTACTTCTAAATGGGAAATCTTTTGAAGATTCTTGCAGACTATAAGAAGTCTAGTTTTATGCAATAAAGGAGTTTAGCTACTATCATGATTTGTTAATTATAAGTGTGCAGTTGATATCTCTTGTGGGTGCAGTAACTCGAGCAAGGGTCACTCAAGGTATTGCCAACCCATCTTATTTTCTACATTAGATTAGATGTTACATTGTTGTATCTATCTATTTGAATTCTCACTTGTATGTATGTGAATTCCATGAATGGTATTTTGTAGCATGGATTAATTTATGTGATATCGCATTGAGTTAGTCTCAGGAGAAGTTAGAAGTTAGATGTCACTAGTGATAATTAGTTACAAGTTTAGATTCATAAGTTAGCAATTACAACATTAAGCAGAAGGTACTCACAACATAAGCAACGAATTATTTTATTTCCTCCATTTTTCAATTTGATAGTTTATTTTCCTTTCTAGCCTCTATAGTTTTCTATACATGTGTGACTACCTATATTTCATCGATATATGGCATAGTTAGGATCCCTAAATGCACATATAGTGCCAACACTGCCAAAAGCTTACGAGCCCTGGTTGATGATTTAATGAAGCCTTTGTGAGGGTTTGGTGAACTGTTCAGTTGGAAACCTATCCTTTGAATTGTGTGTCCACTCATAAACACCAATTTGATTAAACATTAGAAAGGCCTTATAATTTTGGCACCATTGTCAAGGACGGTGCTACTTTAAGGATTCTCGTGTGTAATTTCAAGCTTTCATAGTTTAGTGTTTTATTTTCAGCATTAAGGTAATTAGGTTTTAACCCACCACCAACAAAATGATTTACTAACAATGTGTAGGAACCACAATCCAAAGAGTCATAATCATTATATATAGTGGCAATGAGATGCTCTGGGAAGATTTCTCCCCTCAACATACGAAGCTATAGAGGATACAGATGGACAAAGTGCACAGAAAAAGGGTATTCTTGAAGAAAAATCATCCTTGACACTAGTACCCACACCAGACACATAGGAAAACTCCCACACACACATAAACATCATGGCTGATGCATCACTGGAAGGCCCACCAGAGCATGTAACCTTTGAGTTCCCTATTGCCAACCAAGAGAGAGAAATATCTTTGAAGATCATACCTCCTTCCACATTACTTGTCTTCTATGGGTTGGTCATGGAGGATCCATATACCTTCCTTTTTAAATTTTATGTGCTTTGTAGAAGTTATGACTATACCACATGCACATAGGCTCAAATTGTTTCCAACAACATTGAAGGATGTTTCTCTGAGATGGTTTATGGGTTTGGGAAGAGATATTGTTCCAAATTGGAATTCCATGAAGACAATATTCCTAGAAAATTACTAAGATTAGTATAGAGGCATAAACAGAAAGAGGGATGACATCTTCAGGATGTCACAAAAGGAATATGAATCCTTGGAAGATTATATAGAGAGCTTTTAGTTATACCTTAAGAAATCCCACCAAAATAAACTCTTTGATGAGTCCTTGAAGTTAATATTCTTGAGAGGGATTAATGAGAATTGTATGGATGCACTTAACCTCATTGGGGCATGATATATCTCTCAGGAACCATTTGAGGAAATTTGTAAAGCATGCAAGAACTATTCAAGGTCTTTTGCCAAGAAAGTTAGAGGAGACAAGACATCTTCCATTAGCAAACCATCCAATGCGACCTCTAGAGTAGAACTAAGCAATCTTTTGTCAAATATGAAGGAGGATATCATCAGCCACTTAGATACACAATTAGACACCCTTTATGTGAAAAAGAAGCAAGAAGAATTAGAAGAAAACCCTATAGAATGCTGCCCACAGTGTAGAAAAAGAAGAACTAATTATAAATGCAAGAAGGTGGAAAGTATCTTTGAAGATAAGCAAGGGACGTCACATCTCTGATAGTTAGTGGGTGTCACCCCTAGGAATTGTCCCTAAGAAAGGAGGGAAATGGAGAGTGTGTGTAGAATACCATAATTGAATGTTGCAACTAGGAAGGAGCACTTTCTGTTGGCATATGGTCAATGCTCCCCTCAGGATTTGTGACATGGACTAACTGCCTCCCATGGATCCATTAACTTTGGCAGTTGTATCAGGCATTAACATATCGATCTTTTGGTGCAACAAAATCTATGGGGCCAACAATTGGTATTAGAGCCAAAGGTGTTGAGTTCAAATCCCCTCGAGTAATGCCAAGGGGGAGTTTGTTGGCATATGGTCAGCGCTCCCCTCGGGATTCGTGACATGGACTAACCGCCTCCCATGGATCTGTTAACTCTGGTAGTTGTATCGAGCATTAACAGGTTGATCTTTTGGTGCAATGACAACTGTGGGGCCAAAACTTTCCCCTTCCCTTCATTGACCAAACTTACTTGATTCATTAGCAGACAAGAACTACTTTTCCTTTTTGAATGGATTTAGTGGTTACAATCAAATTAAGATAGCCCTAGAAGACCAAGACAAGACAATTTTCACGTGCCCTTGGGGTACATATGTTATTTTTTCTTGCCATTTGGGCTATGTAATGCATCGACCACCTTCTAGAGGGCAGTACTGAGCATATTCTTAGACTTTGCACATGATTCTATGGAAGTTTACATGGATGATTTTACAACCTATGGGAATACCTATGATGAAAGCATTTGGAAAATTGGAGAAGGTACTCAAGACATGTAAAGAACATAGCCTATCCCTGATTCATGAAAAATGCTTCATGGTGATGAATGAGGGGATTATATTGGGACATTTTGTGTCAAATAAAGGAATTCAAGAAGAACCCATCAAAATTGAGGTGATATCAACACTCCATATGCCTCAAAGACGAAAGGATGTTAGAATTTTCCTAGGACATGATAGGTATTACAAGAGACTCATCAAAGACTTTAGCAAACTTACAGCTCCACTATTTGTCTTACTGTCAAAATATGTACGATTTGAATGAACATTTTCTTGTAAACATTCCTTTGAAGCACTCAAGGTAACATTAACAAAACCCCTATCTTGAGAGGACCAAATTGGATCTTACCTTTCCATATCCATACAAATGCTTCTGATTTTTCTATAGGAGTTGTGATTGGATAGAAGGAAACAAAGAGTATGCCATATATTACGTCAATAAAAATCTTCAAGGGGTAGAACTCAACTATACAGTGATAGAGAAGGAGATGTTGGCAGTAGTTTATGCAATAAATAAATTTATACATTAAATTATAGGGTATTCAATGTTCATACACACTAACCACATAGTAATAAGGTATCTCATGAACAAACCAGTGGTTGGTGGTAGGCTTGTCAGGTGGTTATTGTTACTTCAAGAATTTGACATCACCATTATGGATAACCTAGGTAAAGAAAATGTGTAGCATATTTTCTATCTAGACTACCAACCAAATCAAAAGAAGATGTTGATGAATCATTGTTGGGTGAGAATTTATTTTCTCTATCTCTGCATACACCTTGACATGTAGATATTTCCAACTATCTTGTATCAATAAAGATAATACCTCATTTCTCACCAAGGGAGAAGAGGTAATTAGTTCACAAGAGTTTTCCCTAGTCATGGATAGCTAGATACTTATTCTGCACAAGCCCAGACAATATAATGAGAAGATGCATACAAGAAGATGAAGTATATGATATCCTTAGAGCATTTCATGATGAACCCTGTGGGGGGAACTTTTCAGCAAAGAAGAAAACTCTCAAAATTATGAATACTAGCTATTATTGGCCAACTCTTCATAAAGATGCAATAAAGTACACCATGAACTATGATAGATGTTAAAGAATGGGAAGACTAAAAAATCAGATGAAATGCCATTGCAACCACAATTAGCAATAACACCATTTGACAAATGGGGATTATAATTTATTGGCCCTATCTCACCAACATCAAATAATAAAGAGCACATACTAGTTTGCATAGATTACCTTACAAAATAGGTAGAGGTTAAGACTTTATAGTTTGCAAGAGATGGGAATATGGAAAATTTTCTCTATGAGGACATATTCATAAGGTATGGAGTTCCAAGAGATATTGTGATAGACCAAGGACCTTAGTTTACATCAGATATCATCACCAAGTTAGTTGAATAATATGAGATCAAACATAAAAAGTCTACACCTTACCACCCTCAAGAAAATGGGTAGGTAGAAGTCACCAACAGGGAAATTGAAAACATCCTCACAATGATAGTGCAAATTCATAGGAAATATTGGGCAACCAGATTACCTAAGTCAGTTTGGGCTTATAGAATAAATTGGAAGACTACAACAAGCTTTACACCATATGAACTAGTGTATGGAAAGAAAGCAATACTTTCTATAGAATTTGAGTATAAAATATTGAGGACAACAGTTACATTGGGCATGGATTTATTAATAGCATAGCAGGAAAGATTGAACAACCTAAATGCACGAGATGAAATCAAAATGGAAGCCATACACCACACTGAAGTTATCTAAAATCAAAGAATCTATTGGCATGATCAGTTTATTAAGACAAAGGAATTCAGTGCTAGTGATTGGGCTCTTCTTTATGACTCAAGATACAAATATTACTAAGGGAAATTGTAAACCAGATGGCTTGGTCCATATGAGATAAAATAAGTATTTCCAAATGGAGCAATGCAGCTACAAATAATTGATGAAGTTAGGTTTTCATTACTAGTTAACAGACACAAATTGAAGCTTTACAAGAAACCATTATAGAAGGATGACTTCCTTCTTACATTAATTCAACAATTTGAACCTACAATTGAAAATTCAGCAATAGAGACAACCAATTCTACAAATGAATCAGTAGAAAAGCTACACATCTCACCCACTAATGTTCCACATGTATAATTTTATTACATATTTCATGTACACACACTGTACAAGTGACAAACGGCAACATTCATTTTTTGAGATAGTCACAAAAGTAGTAGGGACTTGCAACATCATGCCTCTAGGAAACAAACTTACATAAGGGACCTATTATTGTAAGTGCCCATAGCACTTGTCTATCAGTCATTTTATATTACCATCCACATTAATTGCATATTTATCATTTCATAACCTATTCCTTCATACATAGAACCATACATATTTCATTTCGTTATATGCAACCTCTTACATACATCCACACGTAGCAATCCTACCACCTTTATCAATTTCAATGTACCATGAAATTAATCTCACCTCACCTATTTCATACACTCCACAACCTTTTCAATCCATCATTTTCTATGTGTCACACATATGCTATCATTCATTTCAAATTAGCACTGCATGAAATTCATTGCAATCAAGGCAAGCCACTTCAAATAATGATGTGCAGGAAATCATTAGTTACTTCACACGAGTTGAATTTCACTTCAACCAATTCCTACACATTAATTTATCATATATCATAATCAACATAGTTGATTATTGATTTTCTACATGTTTATAGATTAATGTGTGCATGTTACATATCTTAATTGATTTTCCACTACTTCTAATATAACCCTCCACCAAAACCTTACCCACTAAGTAAGGACACTTAGTATCTTTAGTTGGGGGGAGGGGTTTTCCCTTAGTTTTCTTGGTTTTCAAAGATTCTCCTTTTCATTATTTTTCTTCATTTTTAAAAGACACAAAAGTTTAGAGAAGAGGAAAGGGTTCTTAACAACTAATTTGAAAGGTGCATTTGAACATAACAACATTCTAGCATAATAGAAGTGGTTAATAGAGGAGGTGGAACAAGAACATGGTAGAATGGAGGAGTTGAATTACTAAAGCATTATCATGGGAGGTGATATAATATGCAGAGAACCAGCAATACACAACCAGTTGTTAGATGATAGGTTGGTTTTGCCCATATTTCAACAAGCTAGCTAGTTAGAATATTTTTTGAAGCTCACAATATTTAATGAGGTTATGATCCAATAGTTTGTAGCCACATTACATAATGATGAATCAATTGTTAGGGGCTTAAGGTTAGATGTCTTAGAAGCTACCATAGTTGAAGTATCTAGATTTCAAGGATAGAAGAAGAGTTTTCAATTAGGGCTATTGCAAGGAACCAATTCAGACATCTAGGAGATAACTTGGATTCCTCTTCTCAAGATACTAAACAATTATCTTTACCTTGGATCTAGGATTTAGTTTCTTCCTATATAGTTAAGTATTTGACATGTGATGACAAACAATCTTTTTTATACACGGTTCATTTTAAACTATTGAGTCATCTTTGTCATGGTAGGAATGTCAATGTTCCTAATTTATTGTATAATCTGTTAAAGATAATTTCATTTGAGTACAAAAGGAAAACAAACACTACAACACTGTCTCATTTTTGTTTGGTTACATTGTTGATAAAGAGAAGTTTTAGGACTCAATTTCAACATATTTCTTGGGAAATTTTTCTTAATTGTATTAATATCAACAATATCCTTGAAGGGCCCAATGATGATAATACAGGACAAGAACAAGTAATGGAAGAACCCATTATTTCATAAAGGGAAACACCTTCTAGCTCCCCTACTACGTCACTTACCCGTAGCACAAGAGAGCTAGAGGAGCAAGGCTTGTAGGAAATTCAACCTGCAGCCTATGTTGAGCCACCCACAACAAAAGATAAAAAAGAAACCTATATTTCTAGAAAAACACAAAAAGGAAAGAAAAGAAAAAGTGGAGCCTCTTCTTCTACACATGTAAAAGGGTAGAAGAGACCCACACAACCCAAGAGGTGATCACACTGCCTAAAGAGAAAGGGGGCCATGAGAGGGTAAATTGAAAAGTAGGAAGCGAATGTTGTAATGGTTGAAACAAACTTAGGATCAGAGGGGAACCCCTTGGAAATGTAAATACACCTATTGTACAGTCTTGGTATTTTACTAGTATATTTGAATCTAATTTAGAGGATATTTTTGTGGCAAGGAAAATGACAAGGAGATCCCCAAGAAGTCCTGTTTCAAAGGATTTTGAATACACAAGTGTTGGTACGTGGTGACTGATCATGCTATACTGTAGTTGTAGTATGGCATTATTTGTGAGATTGTAATATGTTTTGCACTAGATAATAAAATCATTGGATGGCTGCGGTTTTGTGGATGTAGCCCAGATTGGGTGAACCACGTTAAATTCTTTGTGTTGTCTTGTTTTTGCTATAATTTTGTGTATGTTTTATTTCTCCATTTTATTGATCAAAATTTCATTTAACTTGTTAGATATCTGCCTTCTAACCCTAACAAGTGGTATTAGAGCCAAGTTGTGTTTGATTATCATGTGTAGGAAGGTCTCACGATTGAGTGGGAGAAATGGCAGACGAGGATAAGTTGAAGGTTGAGAAGTTCAATGGGAAAAACTATCAGTTATGGAAGATGCAGATGGAGGACTACCTCTATGAGAAGGATTTATGGTGGCCATTGGAAGGGAAAAACAATAAACCCTCAACAATTTCTAATGAGGACTGGGATATTTTGGACAGAAAGGTAGTTGGTAGTATTCTTTTATGCCTGGAACAATCGGTGGCATTCAATATTACAAAAGCAAAGACAACTCAAGAGTTGATGGAAACCTTAGCAAAGTTATATGAAAATCCTTCCTCTTTGAATACAGTATTTCTTATGAAGCGTTTATTTAATATGGAAATGGTAGAAGGTGGGTTAGTTGTTGATCATTTAAATTAGTTTAATACAGTTACTAGTCAATTAACTTCTATAAATGTAAACTTTGATGAAGAAGTTAGGGCTCTTTTGGTTTTGTGTTCTTTGCCTGAAATTTGGAATAGCTTGGTAATGGTTGTTAGCAATTCTATTTCTAGTTCAAATACATTGAAACTTGATGATGTTGTTGGTGTTATTTTGAGCGAGGAAATTCGTAGGAAAAGCTCAGGTGGAACATCCACATCAGGTACTGTTTTGAATGCAAAAAGCAGGGGCATAACAAAGGAGAGAGGAAACAATTCTGGAAGTTGTGGGAAGTCACGAGGAAAATCAAAGGACAAAAGGTCCCAATCTAGAGACAAGAGGGATTGTTGGTACTGTGGTAAGTCAGGTCATTTAAAGAAAGATCGCTGGTCTCAGAAAAATAAAGGAGACAAAAAGGAAGGAAATAAAGAGGCAAATTCGGTAAGTAATAAATCTGATGAGGATGCTTTGATTCTTTCCCTTGACAATGTTGATGATTCTTGGGTGTTAGATTCATGGGCTTCATTTCATGCTATGCCCCATAGAAATTATTTTCTTGATTATGTCCAAGGGGATTTTGGGCTAATTTATTTGGGAGACAATGAACCCTGTCAGATTCTTGGAAAGGGAAGAATCAAGATTAAGTTGTAGAATGAGAATCAATGGCTACTACATGAGGTAAGGCATGTTCCAAAGTTAAGAAGAAATTTAATTTCAACAAGGCAACTAGATGATGAAGGTTGTGTTGTTACATTTAGTGATAAAAATTGGAAGGTTACAAAAGGTGCCTTAGTGGTAGCAAAAGGTGTGAAAGTAGGCACCTTATATCTTTGTACAGGTCATACTATTCCTTCTACTCTAGCTATTACAAATAAAAATCAATGTTCAAGAACAGTTGTTGCAGTTCAACAAGCATAAAATCAGATAGTTGTTGTGGATTCCAAATCAACACTATGGCATAATAGACTTGGGCATATGAGTGAAAAGGTATGAAAGTACTTCATTCAAAGAATGTTTTACCAGGTCTAAAATGTGTTAATATGGATTTCTGTGAAATTTGTGTGTATGGAAAACATAAGAGAGTTAGTTTTCTCAAGGATGGGAAACACAAGAAAGATGACAAATTGGAGCTTGTACATACAAATGTATGGGGACCAGCTCATGTATCTTCTCTCGGTGGCTCTCAGTATTATGTTTCATTCATTGATGATGCAACTAGGAAGATATGGATTTATTTCCTTAGGCAGAAATCTGATGGATTTGAAACTTTTTAAAAATGGAGAAGCTTGGCTAAGAATGAGACGGGTAAAAACTTAAAATGTCTCAGATCTGATAATGGTGGTGATTATTGCAGCAAAGAGTTTGAAGATTATTGTTCCTCGAATGGTATTCATAGGCAAAAAATTGTTCCAAGGACTCCACAGGAAAATGGAGTGGCTGAGCGCATGAATAGAACAATAATGGAGCGTGCACGGACTATGAGATTGTTTGTTGGGCTGCCTTTAAACATGTGGGAAGAGGATGTAAACACTACTATTTATTTAATTAATAGAGGTCCCTCTAATCCTTTGGGTTGTGGTATTCCAAAGGAAGCATGGATAGGTAAGAAGGTGAGTTATTCTTTTCTCAAAACCTTCAGTTGTGAAGCATTTGCACATGTAGATTATGAAAATAGAACCAAGCTTGATGCAAAATCAAAGAATGTATATTTTTTGGATATGGCATTGATGAATTTGGTTATAGGCTTTGAGATTTTGAAAATAAAAAAATTGTGAGAAGCAGGGATGCCATATTCAATGAAAAAGTGTTGTACAAAGATCAGTTGTAGCAGCATGAGAAGAAAGAAAATGATTATGCAGTGCTGGATGATACTCCAAAAAATGATGTTCCAGTGGTTCCTCATACTCCACAACAATAGCAACAACAAACACCACAAAATCCAGTGAATTTTAGACGATCTTCAAGGATAAGTAGACCTCCAGAAAGATTTTCTCCCTCTTTGTATTCTATTTTATTAACTGATGTTGGTGAACTAGAATGTTAAGATGAAGCCATGTAGATGGATACCAAGGTTCAGTGGGAGCATGGAATGGAAGAAGAAATGGACTCCTTGCTGAAAAATCAGACTTGGGAATTATGCAAGTTGCTTGCAGAAAAAGTCTTTACCAAACAAATGGGTTTATAGGCTAAAAGAGGAGGATGGAGGTAAGAAAAGATTTAAAGCCAAATTAGTTGTAAAGGGATTTGAAAAGAAAAAGGGTATTGATTTTGATGAAATCTTTTCTCTAGTTGTTAAAATGACTTCTATTCGTACTATTTTAAGTATTGTGGCTATTGAAGACTTTCATTTAGAACAACTTGATGTTAAAACTACCTTTCTCCATGGTGATTTGGAAGAGGAAATATATGGAATAGCCACAAGGATTTGAGATCAAAAGTAAGGAGAAAGTATTGTGCAGATTGAAGAAAAGTTTATATGGCTTGAAGCAAGCAACTCGCCAATGGTATATTAAATTTGATAGTTTTATGGTTGAGCAAGGCTACAACAGGTGTAATTTAGACCATTGTGTTTACTTTAAGAGGTTAGCTGAAGATAGCTACATTATCTTATGTTTATATTTTGATGATATGCTTGTAGCGTGTCTAACATGGATCACATAAAGGAGTTAAAAAAACAGTTATCAAGTTCATTTGCTATGAAGGATTTGGGGGCAGCAAAACAAATCCTTGGTATGAAGATTACAAGAGATAGGAAAAACATAAAATTGTTTCTATCTTAGGCTAATTATGTTGAAAAGGTGTTATAGAGATTTCATATGGAGAATGCAAAAGTTGTCAGCACACCTTTTCCTGGTCATATCAAATTAACTAAGGATATGTGTCCAAAGGCACAAGAGGAGGAAGGAAAAATATCCAAGGTACCATTTGCTTCAGCTGTAGGCAGTTTAATGTATGCCATGGTATGCACAAGAGCAGATATTGCACATGTTGTAGGAGTTGTTAGCAGGTATATGAGTCATCCTGGAGTTAAGCATTGGAATTCAATAAAATGGATTCTTAGGTACTTGAGAGGTACATCCAATAAATGTTCATATTTTGGGGGCTCTAATATCGATTTAAAAGGCCAGATACCAGGCAGAGTACCACAGGTTATGTATTTACAGTTGGTGGGACAACAATAAATTGGATTTCTCGATTGCAAAAGGTGGTTTCTTTATCCACCACAAAGGCAGTGTATGTTGCTGCAACAGAGGCAACATAGGAGATGATATGGCTGAAATATTTCATGGAAGAGTTGGGAAAACAACAGGCTGAAAATCACTTGTTTATAGATAGCTAGAATGCTATACATCTTGCAAAAAATTTTGCCTTACACTCTAAAACCAAACACATACAGCTGAGATATCATTTCATTCGGTCAGTGTTGGAGGATGGACAAGTAAAGATGGAAAAGATACATACAAATGCCAATCCAACAGATATGTTTACAAAGGCAGTGACAAGGGAGAAGCTGAGCTCCTCTTCAGCTTCGGTTGGTCTTCATGGCTAAAATTATAACAGAGCAGCAAGGTCCAAGGTGCTTATTTCCAGTGGAAGCTATAAGTGCAACAGTGCTGCCTAGGATCAGTCTCCAAGTGGGATATTGTGGTGGTGTGGAGCCTAATCAGTATCCAAGTGGGAGATTGTTCATATGTGAGACTGATCATGCTATACTATACTTTTTTTTTGCTTCGTCACCAAAAAAGGAAGAAAAGCCGACTTTGTAAAACCCTAATTTTTGGAAGCTTCTAAAAGCTTGCTATAAGCGGTTGGGATAGGGAGCTATAGTATGACATGATTTGCGAGATTGTAGTATGTTTTGCAGTGGATAATAAAATCATTGGATGGTTGTGGTTTTGTGGATGTAGCCCAGATTGGGTGAGCCACACTAAATTCTTTGCGTTGTCTTGTTTCTGCTATAATTATCTGTGTGTTTTATTTCTCTATTTTATTGATCAAATCTACATTTAACTTGTTAGATATATTCCTTCTAACCCTAACAACAAGTGCAACAAGGGATGAATGATTTTTGGAAAAATATGAAGAATTTTTTATTGAATAAAGGAATATTGGCAAATAGTTACAAGAAGCAATGGAAAGAATAAAACAATTGGAATAATTGTTAAAAAATTATCAACAAAAGGATAGTGAGTGGGATTCTAGGATCAAAGAATTGGAGGAGAAACTCTATAAGTTTGAGCATGGGTTTAAATTGGAGATACTTGCACAACTTGCTATGGTTGAATTAGGAAACAAAGAACCGATATCTCAAGGCCCAATTTCTCAAGTCAAACCCCCTAATGGGACACCTGTGGTGTCCTTGGGTTTAGAATTGTGGAAAAGAACCCAAGAGTTCTCTCAAAAGAAGAAGGATTGGGAGAAAGAAAAAGTTGAATTAATATCCAATTAGACTAGGGCACTTGAATAGTAGGAGACAAAAGTGAAAAATCTGAAAGTAAAAATTGAGATGATGACAGATAAACAACACAGTTGTTGTAATGTAGACCACTTGCAAGGGTTTATTCATTTTTTTTGTAGAAAAAATATTTGTGTTTTCAATTCAACTAGTTGATTAGTGATCTGCCTATTTCCATGAACACAAAATTCGTGTTTCTAGATACTTTCTTTAATTCTACACCAGACATGCAAGACCAAATATGTGAGTTCTACTTACATAACTATGTTCTCCTAGATGAAACTAGATGGAATCCACTGATGTTTGTGGGAGACCTTCAAAAGAGCTTGGGCCTCCTACATTAGAAATGAGCACCAAAGGGGAACAATCCTACATGATTACCATGAAATATAGAAAAATTCATTGCCCTACAACTCAAAAAAGAATTAATGAATCCAAGTGCAGTTATTGACCAATGGTTGAACCTCTTAGATTATAATGGAGTTGAAGAAATAATAATGAATTGTTGGAGACAAGATTATATAAGAGAAAAGAAACTAGCAACATGAACCCTTAATGAAGCCTTCCAATTTGTATAGAGGAGATGGGAAGAGCTTTCACCTGAATTAAGAAGAAAGGAGCCACATTCTCTCTATAATTATGTAACCATGACTTATAAATATCATAGATACATGGACCTTGCATAGTAGAATGAAGTGGCCTAGTTTCCACTTGTCTTTCATCCTCCTATCCTCCTTTTCCCTATGCCACACTATATGGGCAGGAAGAGATGGGGAGAAAAAGTAAAATAAAATAAAAGGTTGTCAAATATTTTGGATCAGAAGGGCTACTAGATCTAAAGCAAAATAAGGGAGTTGACATTGTGGTAGATCTTAGAGAAATAACCCTATAGTACCTTGAAAGTTTCTTGAGGATAAGAAAAAGGCTTCGTTGGGGGGAATGATGAACTTAGATAATAGCTAGTTTTCTTTCATTAAGTTAATGGCTTTTAGCATTTCAACCTGCCAAATTCATAAACAATCCTAAGATTTAAACATCTTTTATATATTTCATGTATCTTAAACCAAAATTTAGTATGTGGAAATATAATTATGATATGATGGTATTTGTATGAGTGGATATATGAATGTTTATGAAATTTAGTATGATTCTATGCTTGATTCATGATTGTTAATGATGTGTATGCTTTAGGATGAAACTAATATTTTATAGCTAAGAGGAATTGTAACTTGTAGCAACTAGATTTATAGCCCACAACATAAGATCACAACCAACTGCAAGGGAAAATCTAGAATGCTTGAAACATGACAACTCCAAGAAGGAATGGAGACGACCATTGAATAGTCAACTATGAGTCACCACCAACACCAAATAAGATGACATGAAGAAGGAGTCTACCATATGGAGGAAAGCTTAATGATGTCACAGTTTGCATAGAGAACATCTCTATCATACTGTTAGGGAAAAGTTACCATTTAAATTATCTTCTTTCATCTTTTTCAATTATGGTTATTAGTTACAAAAACTATTCATCTCCCTATTCTTGAGGGAGAGTGGACATAGGAATTTATGTTATGTTTTTATTCCTTGTGTGAATAAAAATCCTTCCATGCCTATATATTGAGATCAATGGTTGAGGAGAAAATATAGTATTAGTTTTTGATTTTTTTACCAGATAATACTTCATTGTTGTTATTTTTTCTATTATTAAGTTGTAATGGATATGTACTTCTAAATGGGAAATCTTTTGAAGATTATTTTCAGATTGTAAGAAGTCTAGTTTTATGCAATAAAGGAGTTTAGTTACTATCATAATTTGTTAATTAGAAGTGTGTAGTTGATATCTCCTGTGGGTTCAACAAATCGAGCAAGGGCCACTCGAGGTATGTAAACCCGTCTTATTTTCTACATTAGATTAGATGTTACATTGTTGTATCTATTTATTTGAATTCTCACTTGTATGTATGTAAATTCCATGAATGATAATTTTTATTTGAATCACTTTTTGCGACATTAAATTGAGTTAGTCTTTGGAGAAGTTAGAAGTTAGAAGTCAGTAGTGATAATTAGTTACAAGTTCATATTCAATAGTTAGTTGTTACAACATTAAGCAAAAAGTAACCGTAGCATAAGTGATAGCTTGATGTTATTTCCCCTATTTTTCAATTTAATAGTTTATTTTCCTTTCCATCCTTTATAGTTTTTTTTACATATGTGACCACCTATTTTTCATCGATATAGGGCATAGTTAGGATTCCTGAATACACATATAGTGCTAACACTATCAAAAGATTATGAGCCCTGGTTGATAATTTAATGAAGCCTTTGTGAGGGTTTGGTGAACTATTTAGTTGGGAACTTGTCCTTTGAATTATGTGTCCACTCATAAACACCATGTTGATTGAAATTTTGAAAGGTCTTACACCTTGTAATAATATCCATGATGCATTACATATTGCCAACCTTTTCTTCCATGAAGTGTTGAGACTACATGGAATACTGTGGAACATTGTTTCAAATTGGGACACTAAGTTTACCAGATATTTTTGGAGAACACTATAGAAGAAGATGAAGACAAACCTAAAGTTCAATTCCACATTCCACCCCCTAGATAGATAGACAAATAGAGGTGGTGAACATAAGTTTGGGGAACTTGTTCAAATGTTTGGTAGGATACAAGCCTAGAAAATTGGACTTGTTCTTATCACAAGTAGAGTTTGCATAAAATAACTCAATAAACAAGAGCATAGGGAAGACACTATTTGAGGTTGTTATTGGATTACATCCTAGGGGAGTTACGAAACTTAGAGACATCAAGTCAGAGGATAATAGGAGTACAAAGGCACACAAATTTATAGACCACATGGAGGCTATGCACAACCAAGTTAAGGAATATTTGGAGACCATGAATGAAAAATACAAAGACCACAAAGATGCCATAAAAATAATAATTGTTGGATATGAATTCATGGTGTATCTCCAAAAGGAGAGGTTCTCGGTAGGCACATCAAGTTGAAGATGAAGAATTTTGGACTATGTAAGATCCTCTAGATATTTGATTTCAATAATGCATACAAGGTGGACTTACCAAAGGGTAATGGCATTTCACCAATATTCAAAATTATAGACCTTTTTCCATTCCATGGAAAAAATTCAAAAGGAGACAACAAAAAATCTCTTCACCAAGACTAGTTACCATAACAACAACCAGAGTAGATAGAGTAGATTTTGGATAGCTGGACTAAGCGCAACACCCAAAACAAGGAATATAGGGAATATTTGGCCAAATGGAAAGATAGGATAAAAGAGAATGTGATGTGGATCTCAAAAGCTAAATTGGAATGACTTGGATTATTTTCAAAGCCTGCAACATGCGAGGTGCACTTTTTAAATAACCTCAAGTGTCTAATGTAGGGGCATCTCAGAGAATCATATCACATCTTACTACAATAGCCAGTTTTCCCTTGCGGATTGGAATGAATGCCAAATGAGAAGTCTATGATAATATACCTAGGTGATGGATCTCATGTCACTATAATCTAGGAGAAACCTTCACTAGAAGATCACCTTGACAAGCAATTTGGACTCAGAACTATAAGAGGAAACATGCAAAATCTCCTCATATCTTGTGGAGTCTTCATGACTCACCACAAGATGAATATAGGATAGGACCAATCCCAATTAGGTCTGCACCCATCCACACTTATGTTTGATTCTTATTCAATCCCTTGGGGCTGACCTACATGGGATCTAAATGAGGCTGATGTGGATCACTCCTAATACTTTGAGCTAGTATATAATCTCTCTAAATTCACTAGAAGGGAAATGTAGGGATGATGGAGTCAAGGGGTTAGGGAATTATATTTAGGAATCAACTCTGCATTTAGTAGTGAATAAGCTTATGGAAGCCTATGAGCCAAAATGTGTGGCCTATGAAGCCTATTGTAATCCACATTTGAGAAGGCTTGTGGGAATGTATGTTTGTGTTTTCAATCAATAACGTCACATATTATTTTTAATTATTTATGTTGTGTTGAATTTTTCTGCAAGGTTGGACAATCCAATTTGGACCCTCCACCCTTGGCTACATCAAATATATCCCCAAAAAATACAAGGATTGGGAAGGATACATCCCAATGATGATGAATAGAGTTTTGTTGATGTGGGAATGATATATCCTAAAACAACACAAGGACTAGGAAGGATACATATCAATGATGATCAAAGTATTTTTTATGTGGGAACAATATATCCTAAAACAACACGAGGATTGGGAAGGATACATACTGATGATGATCAAAGTGTTGTGTATGTGGGAATGATATATCTTGAAACAACACAAGAATTGGGAAGGATACATCTTGATGATGATCAGAGTTGTTGATGTGGGAAAAATATATCCTAAAAAAACACAAGGATTGGGAAGGATACATCTCAATGATGATGAGTGGATGAAAATCAAGGCTTACAAAAAGGTTGGGAACAAGACCAAGGATGTGATTGGATGATTTGGTGCTAGATTGCATGGATGGGGACTTGCTTGTGATTTGGGATTGTTGAAATGGATGGAGATGATGGAGGAAAATATGCTTAGACTAACAAATCTATATTATCCCAATTGGATTGAAGAGATAATGAAATGATTAGGATGGGTGAGATGCATATTATTATTTCAAGAGAAATATGAGAGGATAGATGAAAATATGTATGTGAATTCATATGCTCACAAAATCTAGGATTAAGTGGAGTGATGAAAATAAATAGGATAGGTAGATGGGGGATTTGGAGCACTAAATTAAAACTACCATGTAGTGAGCACTTAATTTGATGTAGCATGGGATACTATGCACCAGGGTATGAGGAACCAAGATAAATTCATATTGCATGTATAGGATTGACTTAATAAAAAAAAAGGTTAGTCCAACATCTCACAAAGTCACAAAGAAATTTGGTGGGCATGATGTTAGAAAACCACAAACAAAATGAATATCCAAATGTAACACAAGACCCTAGAGGATCTAGGCAGATACAACACATGATAATCTAAAAAAACATAACAAACAAAAATCCAAGACTTGCCTCTATTTTCACTTGTCAAAGCACACCATGATATGATGGATCGTGATGACCTCAAGTAGGTAAATTAGGAATCTCAAAAGAAATATAAACACAAATCTAAAAGCACCAAAGAAATAACAAAATATCTCAAGTACCTTTTTCCATTAGGATAATGGATGGGGTTTATGGGATATGATGTGAGGAATGATATATCCCATGAAGACCAAAAATGGATGGATAAGACCTAGGATTTTCTTGACATGAGATAATTGAGATATCTGAAACCCAAGGGGGATAATGGATTTTGTTGAAGGACCAACTTGATGGGGGATCTTGGTGACCCAACAGACACAACGATGGGACCTAGTGACAAGAATGTACAATGATGGGCCTAGATTATGGAACGAGATTGACCTTATGTATAAGATACACAACATATACATGATGTAAAATATTTAAAAGATGATGATTGTGTGAAGCTTAGAAATGGGGTAGTTATCTAAATCATCAAAAGATTAATTGGGAGGACAATGGGATGGATAGATGAGTGATGAAAAGCGATGTGAGATTAGCAAGATGTGAGAAAGAGGTAGGAGTGAGGACAATGGGATAGATGGAATTGGATTGCATGGCGGTAGCCTATAGATAAATACCAATATCAAGGGATTATGGGATGGGAGGATGAGATGGTAGGATGGGTTGCATGAAGGGAGAATAGAGAGATAAGAATTTGGAAGATTGAAGGATCATGGGATGAAGGGATAAATGGTTTGAAGGGATTAATGGAAGTAAGGGAGATGGATCTATAATAGGAGGGAAATGATGATAGGATGAAAGGATATGGAGATAAATATGGGGAGATGAAAAGATGATAGGATGAAGCGATAAAGAGATAAGGATTTTGAGATGGAATGTATTATTGGATGGATGGATAGGGAGATAAGGATTTTAGATATGGATAAGATGATAGGATGGATGGATGGTATAAAATGAGATCTCCAAGGAATATGTCACAAATGGAGAAGATCCCCCACTCTAGATATATCATGTGTGATGAGGTAGGATTGATGGAAGATAGGAGGGTGGGAAGATAAGAGAAATATATGGATGATAACATGATGGGTGGATTAATAGTATTTGGAGATGGAATGAATTAATGGATGGATAAATAAGGTAGATGTATAATCTAGCATTATGGGGAGGATAAGGAATATGATAGTGTGGATAGAGGGAAGGCATTACAAGAGGGGTCCAAAGCATGTATAAATATTTTCCCATATTTATATCAAGATCATAAGGAGGATGGATGGATTGAGATAAATGGGATATGATAGGTAGGATGGGTAAGATAGGTTGCATGGAGGAGATGAAGGATGGTGATTCTTAGAATGAAGTTTCCTCCAAGTGTGGAGAGAAAATGGATGGGGAATTTACACATAATTCCTATTTTCCTGGTTTCCATCAAGGTACTTGTCCAAGGCACTTGTTTTCCAAGTTTTTACCATTGGACATATTGTTCTCTTTACTATTTTTTAAAAAAAATTATGATTTTTTATTTTTTTGGACTTTTTGGATTTTTGGATTTTTGGATAAGTGTGGATGGAGAAGGATGAGTATAGGTATGTGGATAAGTGGATTTGGAAGATGGATGGGAAGGATAGGGAGGAAGGACTCGAGCTTCAAGTTCCATACCGAGGTAATAAGAGCACATATTTGAAGTGACATTTTGGATGTTGGTACAACCTTATTAATATGGATGGATTATGAAAGGGTGTGGATTAAAGGGATGTGATTAGGGAAATAAATGGGATGTTGGAAAGTGTATGGATGGAACAACACGAGAGGGTTATGATGGGAGGAGGTTGTTAGGACCAACCTTGGAACATATTGTGATAGAGGTGGAATCATAAGAGAAAGATATGGAGGATGTGGGATGATGGAGGAGTCAGGATAGTGAATTATGGGACATAGGGACCCAAAATAGACTTAATATAGAATATAGGGATGCTTAGCTTTTGGATTAGCAATTTTGGATGTCATTATGGAATTTTTGTTTGAATGCATTGCATATTTTTTCTTTATGATGCACATGGATTTTATTTTTTCTTTGGTGGGCCTTTGTGGCCTTTGGGATTTAGTGCACTTTTGGATTGGATTTTATTTTATTCATCATTTCTTTTTGAGGGGACATGGTGATCTCTATATCCATGGAGATGTTTGGATTTATGCATTTTTATTTTGGCATCAAAATTTCTTCCACTAGCAATGGGATGGGTGTGAGGAGATGGATGATGTGGAGGGAATATGAATGGAGTGATAGAGGTAGGATTTTGTAGATGGTGATAGATGGAGGATGTTGAATGATGTTCATGTACATGTTCCTTTGTTGATCCTGATTGGGGATTATAGGAATGATATTTTTATGATGGGTGATAGGGATAAGGGGTGAGTGGATGAAGAGATAAGTAGGATAAGATAGAGGATGGGATTTTAGGATATAAGAGCCCAAAATGGATTTAGTAAATGGATGATGTGTGATGGTGGATTGTGGAACATAAGGATCCAAAATGGATTTGGAAGATAGAGGGATATGGATAGTTGTTTTGAGTTGAAATGATCTAGGAGGGGGGATGGAAACAAAGGTTTTGGTGGAATAATGGGAAGCACCTAATATTCTTTTGGAAGAGGCTCTCTTAGGTTGTACAAAGCTTGTATCAAAATTTTTTATATTGTGATCCTTGAGATATGTAGAAAAGGCCTTGTTCTCATGGATTTTATTTGATATGGATGGGGTCTAATATACCTTGCTCATGAAGGAATAAGCCTTTGCCTTGACAGTTCATGGTATTAAGCATTCAGTTTAGAGAAGGATACTTGTTATTTTTTCAACATTATGCAAATTAATTATTAGGTGGAGGAGGATTGGTGGTGGCTATGTGTTGTTCTTCTATGGCAAGAGAACTACCATGGGTGAAAGTAAGATGGCTGGGGGGATATGGAGGTGGTGTTAGGATAGTTCGGGTAGGAGGTGATAAAGGATCATGTGATGGATTTGATGGGATGGTAGGATCTTGATTTAGATGTTGGGATGATAAGGGATCATGAGAGGGATTAAGTGGGATGGTAGGATATTTATTTGGAGGAGGGGGTGATAAGGGATCATAATAAGGCTTAAGTGGGAGGGTAGGATCTTGATTTAGATGAGGGGATGCATTTTATGATTTAGAACAAGACCTTGACATGTTTCAACTTGTGTAGGTGGTTTGATGGTGGAGGAGTGTTGGATGGAATCCTCATATGGGGTTGATGAAAGGATATAGGAGTCATGGGGTTCATGGGATTGAGTTTAGATAATAAAAAGAGTAGATGAAGGAGATTGGATTTGAGTGACTTAAATGGGTTGGATAATTCTAGGAGTAGGAGATGGGGTTAGGATGTATTTGATGGTTTCAACCTTTTGGATGGTTTCAGGACCAGGAAGAGGAATATAGGTGTAGGATGGAGAAGGGTATCATCACTAATGACCACACATGGTGGAGTAGGGTGAAATAACACAACTTTGGGATTTGGATTTGGTGATGAATTATTTTCTAGGAGTCCTTTGATGACATTTGGAATGAGATACTTGTATATTTTAGGTTTAGGTGGAGGATTATGGGTATATGGAAGAGGGGGAGTAGCGGGATGTTAGGATCATGGATTGGAGAATTAAGATTAGTGGGGAGATAAATATTAGATGGAGGATGTAAGTATAATGGATTAAAAGGAGGATTCTAGTATGATGGATCATAAGGTGGAGTGAGATAGGAGGAAATAGATGATGGACTAAGGTAGAAGGAAAAGGATGGTAGATTGAGATAAGAAGAATTAGATGGTGTATTAAGATGGGAAGAATGAGATGGTGGATTAATATAGGAGGAAGTAGGTGGGGTATTAGGATCATGGAGTGGAGAATTAGGATTATGGATTGGGAGATGGTTTGGGGGATAATGGGATTATGGATTTGGACTAGGGATGAAGGTGATAGTGTTGTTGTGCAAAGATGGAGGTTGAGATATGAATAGGGGATAAGATGAAGGTATGAGTTTTGGATGAGAGAGATATGTAGGTGATAGATATGAGGGATAAGACAAATATATGGATGGAGGAGATAATAGATTTCCCTTGTAATGGGCATGCATAAGGATTGGTAATGGGTGTGCATGGAGGCATGATATTGGATTGGATGGGAATGGATAAAAGATATAAGAATAGATGATTAGAGGGAATGGAATGGATCAAAAGAACTTGGAAGAAGGGATATTAATATTTGTTTCAATATCATAAGATCTTGGATGTGGATTTACTCAAGCTCAGGTTGGGATTTAGATTAAGCTCAAATTAGGATTTGGTTTAAGCTCAGATTAGGATAATTTTGATGATTTGGTGGGAGGGCCTTAGGCAATGTTCAAGGATGTAATTAAACTGATGGGGTGATTGTTGGATGTATGGTTGATATTATCCTCATAATTATGGTTGAGATCTTATGTCAAAATTTGATTGGATGGATTTCCTACTTGAGATAGGCTAAGTTCTCAAGAAAGAGGAGATTTTGATGCAAACTGTACCTCTAGCTTGAGGTGAAATAGCTTGAATGAGGGATTAAAAATTTGGGATAGGCTAAGTTCCAAATAAATCATTATGATGGATGATTGATTTAGGATTTAGGATCTTGATTAAATATTTGAGGTTAGATTTTGGATTGTGGATGATTTGGATGTCAATAGAATGAGTTTAGTTGATTCCTTTTTCAAAGGGGGTAATATTTTGGACAGGTCGATGATGATGAGATGAAAGTGATTGTTTTGGGATAGATATGGAGTAAAAAAATTATTGGATTGCAATTTTGGATTTGGGAGGACATTGGTTATCTGTGATAGGAAGGATTTTATTTCTAGATTTTCTATGGGGAGTGGATTTTCCAAAGAAAAATGCAAAATTTCCCAAGTGGACATAAAATCATCTAAGAGCAAAACCACCCAAGAATAGAGTATATCCACCAAGGTAGAGGTGGAATATCCCAACAAGGATTGATGGGTTGGACTAGGGATGAATAATTAGGTAGGTTCAACCAAGAACAAAGTGCATTCCCCCAAGAGAAAGAAGATCCACCCAAGTATAGAGCAAAGTCACCCAAGGGTGATGAAAAATTAGATGACTACCTAGGTAGATCTACCCAAGAATAGAATAGATTCACCCAAGAGAGAGTGGATTTTCCCAAGTTCAGAGTGGAGTCACCCAGTAATGATGATGGGGTGGCTATCTAGGTAGATCCACCTAAGAATAGAGAGGATTTGGCCAAGAGAGAGAATATCCACCCAAGTGTGATTAGACACAAATGGAAAAAAGGACAAAATATATCAATCACAAAGACACAATATGGACAATGATGAGATGGACTAAAGATATGCATGAGAAAGCATAAGAAGACACACCAGATAGCATAAAACTAGATTAATTTAAGTTGATGTGTTAACTTAGTGTAGGCCCACCAACCAAAAGGATAATATCTCAATATTGATGCAAGGCACCTCTCTTTCAAGAGTCAATAGATAAAGATCCAGTGGCACAAGAGTTCACCTTTTCCCATTCTTTGGAGGTCATGAGAAGTTGCCCAAAGATATCATATCTCTACTCAGGGAGATACATGGTGAGTCGGTTCAGGCATGATATTGTACCCTACACCATAATAAGGAATAGTCAAAATATCTTAAGCTAGACTGATACAAGGTGATCTAGTGCATCCTCTAAACACGATGAGGGTATGTGAGGAACATTCATGAACACTATTCTATCAAAAGTGTGGTTCAAGAACATTATCTAATTCATCTAGACCAACCCTATGCTCCTAGTTTGGTATCACCCAAATATCAAAGCTTCACTAAACATGACATGACTAGATTGGGGTACAACTTTTGTTCTCCCCCTTTATATACCCTATTGGTTCATGTGGTTGAGGTCATCCCTTGGGGTAATGAAATCCCTAAGAAGACCTCCTAAAGGGAGGGATATGATAGGTGTTTATGATCTTCATGTTAGAGTAATTGGGTATTTACTTTATTAATTAAACAATATTTGTTTAGTTACTTAAAGTTCCCTTTTACCTCTTTTCACTTAAGCTAACATTAGGTGCATAATAATTAATTACTTTATTAATTATTATTGTGCAAGCCTAGGGTTTTCCTTTTTAGGGTTTTCATCTATATGTAGTTGAAAACTATCTTTTGTATCATAATTCATTTTACATTTTCAGGTGAATACATTGCTCCACATTCTTGAGCATTTCTTTTGTTGCTTCTCTTTGTTTCTCCTTGTAACAGGTTATTTGCTTGCAAAGATCTTTTGGGCTTATGTGGTGTTGTATCTTCTCAACTCCAACACTCCAATCTTGTATGAAGTGTAAGGAGAGATCATACACACAATCTAGAACTCCTAGGTATACAACAAGACTTGGATCAATTTGTGATTTATGATCCCTAGGCTCACCGAACTATGCAAGGGGAGAGTATACATCAAAAAATGATCCCAAAAAAAGTAGAAAAAAATTGACCCTTTAGAAATTGAAGTGTGCTTTGCTTAGTGACAAAAAGATTCTTTTACTATGAACCTGTAGAAGATATGTTAGTAGTTTATGATTTTTATCTTCAACAAGTGATATCAAGCTACACTAGAAGATAATTAGATTCCAAAAATGATCAAAAGAAAATAAATTTTAGCCCAATGGGGGTTGAGGTCATCCCTTGAGGTGATGAAGAGAAATGTAAAAAAATTCACTTAAAGCATATTTTATATACCTTACATTGTTGTTGATGCAGAAAGAAGAATCACCCAAGAGTAGAGTGGATTCACCCAACCTATCATGGATTTTCCCAAGTATGTATTCACCCAAGAATAAAGTGTATCTTCTCAAGTGATAATGGATCTGACCAAGAGTTTGCAGAGCCATCCAAGAGATCACGAATTCACCCAAGTAGTGGCGTATCTATCCAAGAAATCGTAGATCCGCCCAAGTAGTGGCATATCCACCCAAGAGATTGTAGATTTTCCCAAGTAGGGGCATAACTACCCAGGAGATCAAAAATTCACCCAAGAAGTGGTGTATCTACCCAAGAGATTGCGGATCCACTCAAGCAGTGGCATATCCACCCAAGAGATCATGAATCTATCCAAGCAGTGGTGTATCTGCCCAAGAGATCATAAATCTGCCCAAGTAGTGGTATATCCACCCAAGTACAGAGTGTATCCACCTTTATGAGCATAACTTCCCAAGTAGGAGTAGGATCGCACAAATAATAATGGATCTACTTGTTTATAGGGAAAATCCGCTCATTCTACCTACAAGTCCACTGACAAGAGCTAAAGCACAGCCACCTAAGTAGAAACAAATCCACCCATTTATAGGGTGTATCTAGACCTAAGTAGAGACATATCCACCTTTGTGTGAACTTGGAAGTGCAAAACAACTAAAAAAGATAAAATTTTGTTAGATTCCTTGTGACATGGGTCCCACTGGGCATGCTATAAATGTGTGCATGAAAAATATGTTTAATGTGAATAATTTAAGAAATAAGAAACCAAACAACACAAAATAAAAAAACTCAAGATAAGGCTAAGAAATATCAAACCAACATAATGAGCCTCATGTTGACTAGATTTATCCAAGATTGTTGATTGGATGTGTGTTCACTAGAAATTTTGGCAACAGAACGATGCTCCAAGTGAAAATGAGTGAGATCCTTGATAAAATGGTTAAGGGTTGGATATATAGGATATGAGCAAAATGGATGAAGGGTTGAGATTTGATTTTTGGATCAAGGGTTGAGATGAGAGGTGATCTCCCAAGTCACAAGACTATGCCAAGTGGCACAATGAGAGGGCTTGAGAGGGAGATGGTACTTTGACGGGACAAGGCCCATGCACGACATGGTATGAAGACCATGTCACAAGTACAAGGGGCCCATGTGCTTGATGTGATGGGGAGGGTTGACCCACTTAGTCATGGATTAAGTGTTTTCAACCACTTAAGGGTATATTAAGATTAGATTAGGATTAGAGGGCAAGTGGGAGAGTTGGAGGATGAGACATGAGGTGAGAGGAAAATAGGAATTAAATAATTAGATTTAATTCCTATTTGGAGGAAAGGGTATTTGGGTATTAAATTAAATAAATAAGGGTATTTGTTCAATTTAATGGATGAATTGGATGGGGGTAAATAATTAAAGGTAATTATTTACTTTAGGCTAGGATACATGGATAATAGAAGAAACAAATTAGGATGAAGATTGAAATAACTGAATGTTAATTAAATAATAGGGTATTATTTAATTAATACAGAGGATACAAAATTGGTCAAATTAGGGGTAAATTGACCAAATGAAAGTGGTGAATTTTAGGCATCTACAAGTTGATATGATTTCCTTGTAGTATTTCAACACCAAGAATTTGCCAATCCCAAGAAATTGTCTAATACAATAAAAAATTAATTGATTTATTGCATTTGTTTTTGGAAAGGATTAGAGAAAAATGAATAAGGGTTTGGATTCTATATTAAATATTATATACATTTCTCTTATTTAAATGTACCATGCACACCAATAGTAGCATGGTGTGATGGTTAAATTGTATTTTTATTCTTGCCATCAAGATTAAATCCCCATTGGGGTGTAATTGTTGAGAATTTTAATTGGGGATGAGGTCCCCCATTTGTGACCTCATTGGTTCATAGCTCCGAGTCAAATGTTTACCCCTCTTAATAAAAAATAAATAAAAATGTACCATGCACTAATTCAAATAGACTTTCCTAAGGGTCATGCCTATCTATCTATGTTTCTCATTTCCCACTATGATGTAATTTCTTGTACATTACTAGACTACCCTCAATTGACATAATTTCCTAATGGTATAATTTTTTATTTTTATCAATTCATGTCGATGTTATTTATTACTGTTGTCAACATGGATATGCACCCTTGTTGAGTTATAAACTTAGTTATCCAGTGAAACATGGGAAGACCTCTCAAAATGTGGGCTTTGATAGTTAGAAGTCAACCTCTAAAGAGGGCTAGTTTCCTTGGTACTTTACCTAATTTAACCTATGCTACTACTGCTTGTTAAAAAAGGAGATAAAAGTGACATGATATGAAATCTAAATGCTAATGGGGTGATACACCAAATTTTTTTAGAGCCTATATTATTTCTTAACACACATAATTTGTTCAATGAAATGACTATTTCATGCACAACTTAGATTTTGATAAACTTATACATTAGTGCTTCATAGGAAAGTTGAAGTTTTCTCAGTTTTAGAAGGAAACAGTTAGATATTTTCACAATTAGAAGTTTTTCAAACTAGTGACATAGCCTATAACCTACATAAAGTATTTATATCTTTGCATGAAGGTGCTAAATGAAATGAGACATACATTGAGGATTTATATATAAATCACATAAAATATATCAAGTATTCATGTTTGCACACAAAAATACAGATTCAAAAAGTAATTACTTTATTGATAAAAAATGGGGCTTACAAATTTCTATACATGCATGAGAATTGAATGTATTTGAGTTACAATACCAATCTATGACTAGAAAGAAATATTCTTAGTTACAATACTTAGTCAGAAAAATCTAGAACTACTTCCAAACTGATCCTAGGTTTTTGTTTCTCTATCCAATATTGGAGAGAAAGTAGGATATACTTTAAAGGTTATTATATGATCTTAACTTGCTTGAGTTGACAATTTCATCTCCATCTAGGTGCTTGAAGACTTCTTTTTCTTGTTTGTCTCCATAATATTTTTTAAAGTGGCATGGAAGAAAGATGATTCTGATGGTCTCTAGCTTCGTTCATTGAGGATTCTCCTTAATTAGTTCCTATATTCTCTCACTTCTCTAACTATTTAACTATTCCTTAGATTCTTTGAAGAAGTTGAAACTGTTGTTACATGTGGCATTGAATGGTTAAAATATCCTCCACTACTCTTAGTTGAGCATTACTCTTCTTGAACTCTAGCAACTTACTCATGAATGCTCTTTAGGGAATGCAGTCACACCTTCTAGAGGATGTAGGAGTTATTTTAGGGGTATTTAGTAACACATCTCTCCTCATTATGACCTATTTATCCTCATATTTTCATTATCTATAGGTCTCCATCATCTACATACTTAGCATGTCTTATTTTCCATTTGGCATGAAACCTTGCTATTGTCCACTATTAAGACATATAGCTTGATTTCCTTTCATAGGATTATCCCCTTCATAGAAAACCATCCTTGATGATTTTTATGTGCATGATTTTACTTCATGAAATATCAAAATTTTATTGTGCCTTACCTTTTATGATTGTATATTCATTTTTTAAGTTGTCAAAGAAATGAATCCTCACTATTCTTCACTTCTTGAGTTACTAGTTTTTGCTGATAGGGTCTACAACCTTACAATACTTTCACATGCTTATGCATGTATCATTCCTTGGCATTTTCATCCATACTAGCAGTTGTCTTTGATAGTGTTGAATTCTTCATAATGTCTGAATCCATAATCCATCATTAAGTGACTCTCAATCTACCTCAATGTTAACAATATTGGGATCTTTTACCATCTTTACAAAGTGCCTGAGTGATTCCACATAGCTTTGATTAAGCTCTATCTTATGGTCATCTTCCAAAATCATAACACACTTTCACCTTTTGCTTCTTCAATTGTCACTAAATCCTCAAGGATGCTACCCTTTATTTTGAATCCCCTTGATAGACTATCCACTAGCCTCTCATCATTTAATCTTATGAAATTTATATGCCTATTGTACTCATCTCTAAATACCTTTACATTCTTCATCTTCTTGACCATCCTTGTCAGACTTGCATGTTGTCACCTCTCTCTTAGAAATCATGATGACTATTCTCTATGATCACTAGACTATCTTTTCACCTAACTCTCCTTAACAACCTATACAAAATTAACCAAATCAAAGTCTCTAAAATCTCTAGCCATGTTCAAGCATGATCTCCATGTCAAGATTAATATGGATTCATATAAACTTGCATGGTCCTTTCTTTCAATCATTGGTACTTGAAGACTTGACTATCTTGTCCATTGTGTATGGGTAATAGAATCCTAGGTGGCTTCCATTTTCTTCCTTTATATATGTGATGGATTTAATAACAACACATAAAATTTCATGGGAAAATATTGTAGAGTATGTCTTGAGCTTGGAATTGCATTAGTTCTAGGACTTAGTGTTAAGGAAGCTCTCTTCATTGTTCTTACCTTTGCAATTTTTGGTCTCCATGACTATACTATCACTGTGTGAGGACTTTTCATGATCTTGTTGAACATCCAAAATACTGAGAGGGGAGGGGTGAATCAGTATTCCTTTAAAAATATTTAAAACTTTAAATAGCTATCCACATAACATAATTAAAATTACTGAACAATAACCGATATAACACAACACCACATAACATCAAGATTTTTATCATGGAAACCCAATCTATGGGAAAAACCATAGAGAGGGTTAACTCTCAAGTATTAAATAGCTGGTTATAGAACACAGGTGGCTCATTTCCGGTGGGCTCACTATCCAAAATACAAAAAAATAGCTATTACAACAAAGAGACAACTTACTGCCTGAGTATATGTTACAAAAGTGAACTGCTATAATTGCATCTGCATATGCATGAATATAGTCCTCATTGAAGCACACAATTATTCTGTACAAACACTACACTAAGCTACTATTGCACATATATTAGTTCACAAGATAATATCAACAAATCGCTATCATACATCACATTTTTTTTCACTACACTTTATGCCGCTTCATATATATATCGGATCTGCTTCTCCACTAGTTGGCTTCATCAAAGTGTTGGAGATGTCAGCATAGATGCAAAAAATGATATCCCATGCTATATTGAATGGGACCAAACCAAAACATACTTCGGTACAATATTATATAGACCAAAACATGTGCCAGTAAAAACGTTTCCGAATCAAGGGATAAGCCAGAGGTAAGAATGTCAGAGATAGGAATATCGAACCAATCAATGATATCAATGAAAAATATCAACAATCTCCCCCTTTGTCATTGATGGAAATTTTTTTTCAAAATTTTGAAATGTCGAGGGCTCCAAGAACAAACTCCGAAACTCCCCCTACGATGACTATCTCTATTTTTTGTTATTTTTCAAAATATTTTCTTTTCCTTTCTGTTTCTCCCCCTTTTGACATCAATGAACAAGGGGTTGTGAGGATGTGCTTGATCTGCCACTAGAGAAAGACTGCTTGATTTTCTGAATATGGGCGACCCACTTACCCTTGTTATCATTCCACTATAAGATTGATTCAGTTAGAAGTTGTGTATGAACTCGAATGGATGCAAGTAGAGATTCTCCTTCTTCAGTGGAGCAAGGTTCAAAGAGAGTTGCCAATTGTGCCTTCAGGAGAGCATGATTCATCAATGAAATTTTTTCTGCACACATCTCCCAAAGATTTCCTAAGGGAAAAATGACGTCCCATTGTTGTTGCAGCTCGAAGTACTTTTTATGTAGTTCCTCAATTGATGATCTCTCGGAACTGGACAAATCTTCAGATAACTTAAAGGAATGATATGCCTGCCAGATTTTTGACTGAATTGAGTCAAGCTCTTTTTTGATGATGGTGTTTGGAATCCAACCACTACAGGCTATACAAATACAAAGAATTTCCTTCCTTGAGAAGGTCTTGACCTTGCCTAATTAGTTGATGAAGATTAGAGAAGGCATTTGCACAACGATCTTTTAATTCTTGCAAGAGCTTATTCCTTTCGGCTTCCTTTTCCCTGTGGAGCTTTTCATTCATACAGGTAGAGAGGCCCTTCACAATATTAATGAGTGTTCTTCATTTATCTATATTGCTTCTAGAATGATCTATATTACATTTTGGAATAATACTTTGGAGAGCAACAATAGTCTATCCAATCAAATTATCTTTTTCTTCTTACTCAAACATATCAATTTTGACTGAAGCTTGAATGGACTCACCAATTTAAAATTTATGAAAAGGATTAATCTTGTCAAATTCAAGAATTAAATTGGAAGAGGTGATGGGTTGGGTCATGAGTGGTGAAGTGAGTAAGTTCTTCAACATGTCATCGAAACACGTACCGATCGAGTTGCTAGAAATTTCTTCTCTTTTCTCAGTTGTCCCTGCTGTCGATGCTTCACCTTTTTCTTTCTCTGTGTTCTCTTCTTGCTTTTCAGTATCAATTTCCTCTAATTATTAATTGTCCTTTTCTTCCAGTTTCCTCTTCTTCCTTTTCAATTCTCTCTTCTTCTCTTTCAACTACTTTTTCTTGTTCTTCTTTTGTATTCACCAGAGCAGAATCTTTGTCTGAAGAATGAGTGTGTTCAATTTCTAGAGGATTCGTATCAAGATTGTATACTTCTACATCAATGTATTTTGGCACAAGATTTGCAATGTTTTCAGTATCTAATTCCTCATGAGAGCATGAAGGGGCAACATATGATGGAGTAGAGCCATCACCAGATAGCATCCCAAGTTTTCCTGCCATGCTTGTAAGTCTGCCAATGACTTCTTCTCTCAATTTATTTGTAGCTTCTTTGTTCTCTATAAGAGTATTTTCCCTTTTCTTTGTTCTCAACATTGACCGACTAAGTTTCTTAAAACTTGCTAAGTCTTCTTCTTTTATGAGTTTAGAAACAATAGAGATAGCTTCATTAACGATGTCCTTATCTATTTCCCTATCATTTTCTCATATTATGTTTAGACCAATCTAGAGACTATCATGAATATCCTCTTTGAAATTTTCTATGTTTCCATCTAATCTTGAACAATACTGAACAAATGCCTGTGTTATGTTTTCTTTTCCCTTGGAAGTAGAAAAATTATACAAATCACCAACCTCTTTGGCATTTCCTTCAGCAAGTAGTTCAAACAAAGTATCTACATTAGGAGGATCATGAGTTACCTCTTTGGATTCCTTTTCTCGAAACTTAATTTGGAACTTTTCTGGGTCTGATTCTTCTTCAGATTCTACATGAACAATATTAGCCTTAGTGGCTTTTTCTTCTTTTCCCTTCTTTCTTGTAGTAGGCAGAGGAAGACCTTTCTTCCTCTTACCAAATGGACTCTCCATTTCTACTGAAGGTTCAACTACTTTTTTGAAGGTATTGGTTGAGCTACCAATTGTACTATGAGTAATTCTTTTGAGTGCTGCAAGACCTTCCTTTGTCATACCCCCTTTTTCCCTAATCTCTTTTAGAGTCTTTTGTACTCTCTTATTGATTTCCTTTGAGATATGCTCTTTCCATATTTCTTTGGATTTTTCTTTTACTGTCCCAAACCTCTTCTAAGAGGTTTCTACCAAACTCTCTAACAGAACTTTTGCAAGTTGTTTAACATGTTCTTTTGACAGTTCATACCCGAATTCGAGTATCCATTGAGTTCTTGATACAAAAACTTCCATTATACATTTTTCAACCATGACTATGAATGTGATATCATCCTTATATTTGGTGACTACAAATTTAGGGATTCTCTCCCGGTTGTGTATCTTATACTATAATAAAGAGAAAAATGAAGTAAATGCCATTTCTTGTGTAGTAGTGTTATCATACCTTCTCATTCACTCAACAATTTGGTGAGCAACCAGTTCTTCAGACAACCACACTACCAGACCAAGATCGGGCATCTCACACAGAGTGCAAGGATTCCAAACCAAAATGTGACCTTCTTGCTTCATTTGCATTGGTTCAAATTCTCAAGGAATTTCTCTTTGATGAGCTCACATGGGTCGTAGTCCACTCCGTTAACCACCATATCATATGCAGTGTAGACCGCAGTAGTAGAGATAGAGTTATCTCTGTTGGAGTAGTAGATTTTATTTCCAATAAACTGGGCAACATATTTCAAAGCTACATTTGTAATTGTATGAATCACCAGAGACCTACCATAAAAAATGACCTGAGTTAGGTTTTTAACTTCCTTGTTTTTGATTTCCTTTGGAGTCAAAAGAATTCCAGTGTCATTCAACTCAGTAAAAATATTCATCACTTCTTTGTTGATCAGGTGAGGTTCATCTAACCACAGGAAAGTGTCATGGAACCTGCTCATATCCATTTGTATCCATTTATCATCAAAGAAAAAACATGGGAAATCATTCCAGACATGCAACTTCTTTTTAACCAGAATCTTATATTTAGGTTTGACATTGAAATCATCACCAATGATCTCATTTATCCATACAGTAGCTAATCTACTATGGTTAAAATTCTTGAGCTTCAAATGAATGTATGCCCTAACATCTTTTGTAGGATGGACTCCGTGAGGGATTTTTGACAAACAACCAACCATATCATTTTCAATCGATATATCTAGATACTTCTTGAATTCGAGATGAGGCTAAGATGTCACATTGACCAGAGTGGGAGTATCCATAGCTATAAGTGCAGAGAAATAGTAGAACTTAAGAAAAATACCTCTTGCCACTTCACAAACCCTAGGACGCAAGACAACTTCTTTCTTCTCCTTAGCTCCTTGAGATCCTTTTGCTTGAATGTTCAAAATGACTTTTCAAATTTGTTTTTATGCTAACTTCACAATAAATGCACCTTTTGTATTAAATGCATCATAACTCCTTTTGCGATTCCTTTTTGATCAGACAAATGCGACTTTACCAGATGTCTGCGAGTTGCTTGTTCATAATTCTTGTCTACTGGAGACTCCTTGATTGAGTAGATCTGACATGCTTGTGATTCCTTTACTCATGAAGGAAGAAGAGGCAGACTTTGAACATTTCTCCCTTGGGCAATAGTCAGAGAGTTACTAATTATCAGAGTAGATGTCTACACCAAAGTTGGATCCATTATCTTCTTTCTTTCTTCAGATCTTCTTCATTTCATCCTTAACTTCTTCTTTATTGATTTTCCTCATTGGTTTGGTTGCCTTGACTACATTAGCTTTGGAGAATCTTGCAATGTGTCCAATTTTATTACAATTATAACACCTGTTGGTTTTCTTCTCTTGCCTTGACCTACACTGGTTAGTCTTATGTCCATATGCATAACATGTATAACAATAACCACTAAATTAATTATTTCTATTTGGTTTCCTACATTGGTTAGCTTTATGACCATAACCATTGCAATTATAACATCTACCAGCGTAATATCTGGCTTTCTAATTCATACTATTCCTGTAATTTAATGATTTATGACCTAATTTATTACAATTAAAACAATGACCATTAAAATATAAGGGTTTCCTAGTTACCTATTGCTTTGCTGGAGACTTACCTTTGTCTTCTTTGCCGGATTCGATTTTAGCTTCTTTTACCAGTTCAGGTTCCTTCTTTTCATCGGGTTTATTATGTGAGCATTTGCCAATTTCACACCCTAAGCCTTTCTTGTTTGTCGGTGATCTTTGAGCTGCTAGTATTTCATCAAGCTTTTTTGAGCTAGCTTTGTATTTAACCTCTTGCTTCTTTGATTCTTCTAAATATGATTTGAGAGAAACAAATTCTTGTTCCAACTTCCTGCATTCATCAAATTTGTTCTTGATTACATTATTTAGATGTTCCTTGGTCTTTTCATCTTCTTCACTCTTAGCTTTCAAATCAAGGATACTGACATTTGCTAACTTAACTTCATTATTGACCTCCTTATGCCTCAACTTGAATTTCCAGATCCGATCTTTCAACTTGTTGATGCAATCGTTTTCCATTTGAGGATTTTCTGAGAGTTCCTTATTTTCATCTTCAATAGCTTCAAGATCTTCAAGGACGAACATGAGTTCTTTCTAATCCATGGTAGATCTAGGTACCATATGTTCAACCTTCCGAATCTCCTTTGAGTTGTTAGACTCTTCTAAAGGATCTGGCTCTGATACTAATTGTTGAACATCTGAAATATTGAGAGGGGAGGGGTGAATCAGTATTCCTCTAAAAATATTAAAAACTTTAAATAGCTATCAACATAACATAATTTAAATTATTGAACAATAACTGATATAACACAACACCACATAACATCGAGATTTTTATTATGGAAACCCAAGATGGGAAAAACCATGGAGAGTGTTAACTCTCAAGTATTAAGTAATCAATTATCGAATACATAGGTGGCTCATTTCCAGGTTGTCTCAATGTTGGGTGGCTCACTACTGGGTGGCTCACTACCAGTTTGCTCACTTTCGGTGGGTTCACTGCCCAAAATACAAAAACCAACTATTACAGCTGAGAGACGACTTACTACCAGAGTATATGTTACAAAAATGAATTGCCATGATTGCATCTGCATATGCATGAATACAGTCCTTGCTGAAGCACAAAATTCTTTGTACAAACACTACACTAAGCTACTATTGCACATATATCAGTTCATAAGATAATATCAACAGATCACTATCATACATCACATATTTTTTTTCACTACACTTTATGCCGCTTCATATATATACCAAATTTGCTTCTCCACTAGTCAACTTCATCGAAGTGTTGGAGATGTTGGCATAGATGTAAACAATGATATCCCACGCTATACCGAATGGGGTCAGACCAAAACAGGGGCTAGACCAAAACATACTTCGGTACAATATTGCATAGACCAAAACATGTGTCGGTAACAACACTACCGGATCAAGGGATAAGCCAAAGGTAAGAATGCTAGAGGTAGGAATACGAGACCGATCAATGACATCAATGACAAATATCAACAGAACTGTCTCTTTGTGGCTGTGAAGACTATCACTTGTAAGGTGGCAAAATAACATAAAGGACAATTATTTTTGGTCATTGTAATTTCAATTGTACTTTGAATATCACTCTTTGTGACTATCCTCATAATTATTCACTATCCTTGAAGAGTTGTTATAGGGTCAAGTCAACATGCTTAGTATGTTGTATTTGACCTAGATCCCTACAATATCTATCATCTTTTATGACCACATGTCTCATGACCTTCACTATCATTTGCCATGTACTATTGTGTTAAGTGTGTCTTAGGCATAATCTTTATAATGTTTTGGTGCATCAAAATCTACTAAAAGCCCAAGCTCTTTCAAATCTAAAACTCCTTTTCAATCTTCATTCAACATTGAGAAAATAATGCATCTACATCATAACATTGTTCATTAATTTTTTATTTTTGATAAGTCTAAAACCAAATTTCCTACATCTTGGAAGAAGATAACGTACTCTTTATTAACAGTATTTGACATCGTGTGGATTGAAAGACAAATTGGATAATGATAAAACACATACCACCAATAAATAACATGTTACACATGCTCTGTCAACATCTACCATGCATTTTTAATGAGTTTCCACCAATTTTTAACACCTAACATTCTCTTTTGCTTTTGTAGGTACATTAGTCAAAGCCTTTATCAAGCATGACCAAAATACAAATATATTTTTGCAAACAATTAAGTGACTTTCATTGTCAAGGAACACTCCAAGGACACTTGATAACATAATTGACCCATTGAATCACATTGGAAATATTAAAAAAAATAGTGAGCGATAGCGGTATTCATTATTATCCACAAATTGACATTCATTGTCTCCCATTATCTTTCTTTTTCTTTTATTAGTAATTTATTCTTTGGGCTTGAGTAGGTAGAAGGAAGCTCTAGACTTTAATCCTTGCATAACAAGCTCGATGATGCTCTTTAGCACAACCAAACCTTCCTTGCTTCATATACCATTAGACAAATAGTTCTTGCAAGTACCATGCATCTATTTCAACAAATTATATGATAAAAAAATGCAAATTACTTCATGTCCCTAGATAGAATTACAATCACAGTTGCATCCCAAACACAAATTCTTAGAATTTAATCACATCTACTTTCTAATCTATAATTCATATTAGACCTTGATTAATAGTCTTCTTTTACAATGTATTGTTATGTAGATTCACATTACAAAATACACAATCCCAATTCTTCTTATTTCAATTTAAATACATCTTTACTTTATATACTAATATCAATCCATTTATGAATATTTAATTTTTTATATTAATTTAAAATTTAATTTTTTATATTAATTTAAAATTTAATTTATTTAATAATAATTCATTTACCCTTATATTAACATAAAACAAAAAGAATAAGTTTGATTTATTTCAAATTTAATAATAAATTAAACAATATTTAAAAAAAGAAGTTTTAAGTATTTAATAATTTTTAATTTCCTTATAATTATAAACAAATTTAATAATACATAAATAATATTTTTAAGTTGATATATTTTTATAATATATACAATATAAATATTTTTAATTGTAATAGAAACATTTATTAATTATTTTATATAATTTTATTATCAAATATAAAACTTTACATTTATAAAATACATCACAATTCATAAAATATTAATAGAAAAGTATAACTTAACTCACATTTTTTTTAAAATATTGATATGTCTATTCATCAAAAAAAATATTGATATACTTGACTCATAAACTTGACACAACTTAAAATTTATACATTTATAATACTTAATATATATATATATATTAATAAATTGCATCCCAAACACTTAGATTCTTAGAATTTAATCACATCTACTTCTTAATCCATAATTCATATTAGATAATTCATTATGTAAATTCACATTACAAAATATACAATCCTAATTTTTCTTATTTCAATTTAAATACATCTCTAATTTATATATTAATTACAATCCATTTATACAAATCTAACATTTTATATTTATTTAAAACTCAATTTAAATACATCTTATTTATTTTCTTTCAAGTATAAATGAATTTAATAATAAATAAAACATTATTTTTTATTTTTTTCAAAATATTTAATAATTTTTTAAATTCCATGAAATCATAAATAAATTTAATATTATTTAAAAAAAAAATTGATATATTTTTATAATATATAAAATATAAATATTTAAATTGTAAAGAAATATTTATTAATTATTTTACATAATTTTATCACAGAATATAAAACTTTATATTTAATCACAAACCATAAAATTAATAAAAAAAAATTCCAACTTCTATAACTCAGAATTTTCAAAATATTGAAATGCTTGACTCAAAAACTCACAAATTTTTCCCAAAATATATATATTTATAATATTTAATAAAATTTTCTTTTCAACAATTTATAAATTTGTCTGAAATGTATACCTTGAAAGCACTATAACTTCGAGCATTATATTTTAATTTAAGGTAAGGGTAATTTTATAAACCTTCCTATAACTTAACACCTACTAGTTAACTGGACGACCAAATAAACCATATCTATACAAATGATTTCCCATGTAACAAACTCCTTAGACCATTTGAAAGGCACCGTGTTAATCTGTTAAACGTAACTAGAACCGGCAATATTAATATCAGAACCATCTATGAAGGTTCTGAAGTCGCTCGCCACAAAACTAAGTACAAAAAACCCGCAATTGTTAAAAGATTAGAAGGGAGGGCCAGGCGGTGGGGGAGGTCCGCCGGGTCCCGGGAGAGGCGGCGGCGGTCCGCCAAAGAAGCCTGTGCAGCACAACTCCAAAATCCAGCAGCAGCATAGAAACGATAAACTGCTCACATTTAACGCAGCGACAAATTAATACATCTACCAACAAATAATAGTTTTAGGCTGATAATATAAAACAGTAAGTATTGGAGAGGCTGCTTACCATTGTGTGATACAGTCGCCCAAACCACTGGAAGGCGGCGGCGCGGCAGGTGCGGCAGCAGGTCCTAGTAAGGGCGCTCCCGGACCTGAAGGAGGCCAGTACGGAGCAGGAGGGGGAGCAGGAGAAGGCCAATACGGAGCAGGAGGGGGAGCAGCAGGGGAAGGAGGCCAATACGGAGCAGGTGCGGGGGGAGGAGGAGGAGGAGGAGCAGGGGCAGGAGGGCCGAAACCTGGAGCCGGAGGGCCGAAACCAGGGCCGGGTGGACCGAAGCCCGGGCCGGGTGGGCCGAATGGCGCTCCTGGCGCGGGTGAGCCGGGTGCCGGACCGGGTCCGCCTTGAAAACCAGGATCCCCTGGCCTCATTTCTGCTCTATTCTGTATTCGCTCTGGCACTACGCGTCAAGTCTTTTGTAATGCTTTTGCTCTTTCATATGTTTGGCAAGAGTCTGGATAGTCGTGGCAATGCAACTACCTACCCTTCTTTTCTATCTACCATTCCTGGCAGATTAGATAGTACTTGTCTGGCATGGAAAGGAGTGAGAACAATTTTTTGGGGCATCCCTGTCGCCCCCGTGTTAACTAACTGTCAAAAGTAAACCAGATCAAAAGCAAATCGTTGATGAGAGAGCCGGTGGTGCAGGTCCTATAGGTGTTAGCCAAACTGACCATGTAGGCCCATTATTTGAAATAGTTTTAACTATAATTTGTTTAAATATGTTTTTTATTATTTAAAATAGTTTTAATAAAAAATTGTTCAAATATATCTAAAAATATTTTTGTAATAAGTGTCCAATTTGACAATTTTTGAGTACTTGCAATTAGAATTCATGACACATGTTATTTTTTTTCTAAAGAAATGTACTTCGTAGCAAAACCCCACGCACACCCCCCTTGAGTCGAGGAATGGATGCGAAACAAACCGCACACCTCCAATAAGTCAAGGAATGGACGCGCAATAAACCGTCACGCACACCCCCAGTAAGTCAAGGAATGGGCACGGAGAATAAACCGTCATGCACACCCCCTAAGTTGAGGAATGGACACAAAATAAATCGCCAACACCACTATGAGTGCCTAACCCGATGGATGCAACAAGTGGGGCCCAACACGACAGAGGTGGTCAGCTCGAGGGAACGAACCTCGAGACCTCCCACATGAAGCATAACAACAATAACCACTTGAGCTAGCCCACTTGCAATGAGAATTCACCACTTGCAATAACCACTTGAGCTAGCCATACTTGCAACGAGAATTCATGACCTATGTTATTATACTAAATAATTTCAATAATAAAGTATAGTTTATTTTTATTAAATCTATTGATAGTAGATGAGGGGGATAAATATTCACACTTATTATAGATAGGGGAGAGGACCCAATAGTTGAGCATGTTTCAATAGTTGTGATAGTAGTTGTTAATATAATGTCCAATAGTTGTGATAGTAGTTGTTTATATAATGCCCAATAGTTGTGACATAAGTACCCTATCTTAAACAAAATGTATCCCTTTGATCTAAAAAGAAACCATTCATGTGATGCCACATCAACACTCAACTACTCATGATGTGAATGCACAAGTATTGGTAGCATTTTTTTTTTGGGCCTTTTGATGTGGCATCATATTTGATGATGTGGCCTTGAAACGAAAGTTATAAGCAGGGGACTTGCCATGTAAGCTGCTGTAAATTTTTTGAAGTGATTTTAAATTTCCACGTAAGATTTTGAGAAGCGCGAAGTTAGGGTGCACAACTACTGAGTCCTCTCCCCTATCAAATTTTAAAATGATATAATATTTATTATTAGAAATAAAATATAAAATTATCAAAACAATAAATTTTCTTTTTCAAAAATAAAATTAAAAATTACATTACAAATATATTATCAAAAACATTTTTTAATAAGTGTCCAACTTGACATTTTTGAATGCTTGCAGTTCAAGAATTCAATGGCCTATGCTATTATACTAAATAATTTCAATAAAACATAGTTTATTTTTATTAAATCTATTGATAGTAGAGGAGGGGGAGAAACATTCACTTTTATTATAAAGACATCAAATTTTAAAATTATATAATATTTATTATTATAAATAGAATAAAAAATTAATAAAGAATAATTTTTTTTTTTCAAAAATAAAATTAAGTTACATTACAAATATATTATAAAAAATGATTTCTTAAATAAAAATTAAGTAAACAATGTAGATATATAAAGTATTTTAAAAATAATAAATAAAATAATTATAACTATAACTTAAAATTATTATAATAATTTGCGTGTATTAATATTTAACATAATAAAATCAATTAATATTTTGTTTTGAAGTGTTTAATAATACACATTTTTAAAATTAGAGATAAATAATTTTATATAAAACTTGATAAAATATGATGTGACATAAATTGCATAATACAAACTTTGCTTATAAATTTAATAAGATATATGTTCATTATAAATATATAATTTTAAAAAGTTGATATTAAATATGATAAATACATTTCTATTTATAAATGTAGTAAAATATATATTGAATAACAAAATACATAATAAGAAGGGTTGTTTTGCAACTTCAAATCCCTACTAAATTTTGTAAAAATAGTTTGTTAAAAATTGAAGTTTGGAAGATCATATAGCTTATAAATTTAGTGGCATTGCCATTGATCGTTCATATCAATTCCATTACTTCCAAATATATATGTGTAATAGGGAAAAAGAGCTAAGAATCAAATTGCACTTACAAGTGCATTGCACATAATTGGCCAATCATTGCTAATTAAATTGGTCAAAGGTAAATTTGAAGAATAAATTCAAATTGTCTTAGATTCATGATTCTAGTGCATAATTGACTATTTTGGTTCAATCACTAACCCAAGACATTCTATAACTCAAACATGCCATGTTGCCCTATCTAAAACCCTTCAAAACTATTTCACAACAACTTATTCACCTTCAACAAGAACACAATAGCAATTCTATTCCATAGATAGGATCATTGTCACAATCTCATCCCCCAATTTCAAAATTTTAATTCTTGTATTCTAAGGTAGACATTACTAGAATTTGATTGTTACCCATTGGTGTGGGTGCCAATAACTCAAATTCATGTGCCTAGAATATATATTGAAAGTCACTATTCTAGGTCATTTGCACACCATCATTGAATAAGCATTTGCAAGAGCATACATTCTCTTTTGTTTTGGTAGGTACATTAGTCAAAGGCTTTATCAGGCATGACTAAAATCCAAATATATCTTTGCAAGCAATTAAGTGACTTTCATTGTCAAGGAATGCTCCTAGGACACTTTATAACATAATTGACACATCAAATCGCATTGAAACAAATTTAGTGATTGATAGTGGTATTCATTATTGTCCACAAATTGACATTCATAGGCTCACATTATCTTTCTTTTTCTTTTATTAGTAATTTATTCTTTGGGCTTGAGTAGGTAGAAGGAAGTTCTAGACTTTTCCTTGCATAACAAGCTCCATGGTGCTCTTTAGCACCACCAAACTTTTCTCGCTTCATATACCATAAGACAAATAGTTTGCACAAGTACCATGCATTTATTTCAACAAATGATAAGATACAAAAAAATGCAAACAACTTCATGTCCCTAGATAGGATTGCAATCACAATTGCATTCCAAACATAGATTCTTAGAATTTAATCACTTCCACCTCCTAATCCATAATTCATATTAGACTTTGATTAATAGTCTTCTTTTACAATATATTATTATGTAAATTCACATTACAAGATACACAATCATAATTCTTCTTATTTTAATTTAAACACATCTCTAATTTATATATTAATCAATCCATTTATGAATATCTAACATTTTATATTAATTTAAAATTTAATCTATATAACAATAATTCATTTATCCTTATATTAACATAAAACAAAAAGAATAAATATGATTTATTTCCTTTCAATTATAAATGAGTTTAATAATAAATTAAACAATATTTTAAAAAAGAATAATTTTTAATATTTTTAAAAATTCCTTACAATTATAAATGAATTTAATAATAAATAAATAAGATTTTTGAAAAATAAAATTTTTATAATATATACAATATTTATATTTTCAATTGTAAGAAAAAACATTTATTAATTATTTAATTACCAAATATAAAATTTTACATTTATAGAATATATCACAACCCATAAAATTAATAAAAAAATATCTCACAATTGTTTTCAAAATATTAATTTACTTAACTCATAAACTAAACACAATATTTTCAAAACATATATATTTATAATATTTAATAAAAAATTCCTTAACAATCTATAAATCGGTCTCAAATGTATACCTTAAAATCACTATAACTTCAAGCCATTATATTCTAAGGTAATGATAATTTTATAAACCTTCCTATGACTTCTTATCTAATAATCAATGACCAAATAAACCATATCTATACAAATGGTTTCCCATGGTACAAACTCACTTAAGACCATTTGAAAGTCACCATGTTAATCTGTTAACCGAATTAACTGAAACCGGCCATATTAATATCAGTACCGTCTATGAAGATTGTGAAGTCGCTCGCCACAAAACAAAGTATCGTGTCGCAATTGTTAAAAGATTAGAAGGGAGGGCCCGGCGGTGGGGGCGGTCCGCCGGGTCCCGGGAGAGGCGGCGGCGGCCCGCCGAAGAAGCCTGTGCAGCACAACTCGAAAAGCCAGCAGCAGCATAGAAACGATAAGCTGCTCACATTGATCACAGCGACAGATTAATATATCTGCCATTTAAGAATAGTTTATGCTGATAATATAAAACAAACAGTATTGGAGAGGCTGCTTACCATTGTGTGATACAGTCACCCGAACCACTGGAAGGCGGCGGCTCGGCAGGCGCGGCAGCAGGTCCTAGTAAAGGCGCTGCCGGACCAGAAGGAGGCCAATACGGAGCAGGAGGAGGAGGAGCAGGTGCAGGGGGAGGAGGAGGTGGAGGAGCAGGGGCAGGAGGCCCGAAACCTGGAGCTGGAGGGCCGAAACCTGGGCCGGGTGGGCCGAATGGCGCTCCCGGCGCGGGTGAGCCGGGTGCCGGACCGGGTCCGCCTTGAAAACCAGGATCTCCTGGCCTCATATCTGGTCTGTTCTGTATTCGCTCTGGCACTACGCATCAAGTCTTTTGTAATGCTTTTGCTCTTTCATATGTTTGGGAAGAGTCTGGATAGTCGTTGCAATGCAACTACCATTCTTTTCTAGCTACCATTCCTGGCAGATTAGATGGTACGAGTCTGGCATGGAAAGGAGTGAGAAGAAAATTTTTGGGCATCCCTGTCGCCCCCGTGTTAAACCAACTCTCGAAAGGAAACCAGATCAAAAGCAAATCATTGGTAAGAGAGCCGGAATGCCGGTGGTGCAGTAACCAATAGGTGTTAGGCAAACTAACCATGTGGGCCCGTTATTTGGAATAGTTTTTAGTTTTTAACTAGGATTTGTTTAGATGTAATTTTTTATTATTTAAAAGAGTTTTTAATTAAAATTTGTTCTAATATGTTCTAAAATATTTTTGTAAGAAGTGTCCAATTTTACACTTTTTGAGTACTTTCCAACAAGAATTCATGGCCATCCACTATATATTTTTAAAATATTAAACTAGCAATTGCACCTTGGTGTGCAATGGGTATGTCAAAGAGGTGTGGAAGGTCAATTAGGGAAAATTTTGGTATATTTTTTCACATATATTTTGTAGTACATGAGGTCAGTTGGTAGGTCATTTAGAAATTGATGTTGTTTGTGTAAAAAAGGTTTCAATGGAGAAGTGATAGCTTCAAATTAACTATGCATCCACTTAAATGGATTGAAACGTGACTACAACAAAACCTTTAAATAGGAAGATAATCAATCTCCATTACCAACATGCTCATGTTATGTTTGCAATAGAGAGAGAGGGGGAAATAGAGGGGGGAGAGGAACATAACGATGGACATATAGAGGGGGAAAGAGTGTGTGAGAGAGAGGGGTATGGAGATAGAGATAGAGAGGAAGATAGATATGGAGATGGAGATGCATATGGAAAGGGCCCAAATATTAAGAGAGGGAGAGGGAGAGATAAAGAGAGATAGAGATGGAACACACAAATATATAGAGAGGGAGAGAGAGAGAGAGAGAATGAGAGGGATAGATATGTGTAGAGAGAGATGGAGAGGTAAATGGATATATATATGGAGGTCTAGGAAGAGGGAGAGGGAGAGAGATATGAATGGATAGAGAGAGGGAGACATGTCTAGAGATAGAGGGGGAGAGAGGAAGATAGAGGTAGAGATGAATATAGAGGGAGAGAGGAAGAGGGAGAGAAATAGATAGAGAGAGAGAGGTAGAGGGATAAATATATAGAGATAAGGAGATAGAGAGGGAGAGTTAGAGAGGAAGATATAAAGAGATATAGATGAAGAGATAGAGATATAAGGGGACATACAGAGAGGGGGAGAGGGAGAGACAAAGAAAAATAAATAGAAGTAGAGAAAGAGAAATATAAATAGAGAGAGGAAGAGAGAAATAGGGGAGAGAGAGGCATAGACAAAGATATATATGAATAAAAAGAGAGATAAAGATATATGGGAAGAGAAAGGGAGAGGTAGAGGTAAAGAGATAGATAGGGGATAGGTAGGGAGTGAGGGAGGGAGAGATGCGAGGAGATAAAGAGAGGGATAGATAGAGAGAGTGAGGGAGAGAAAGGGAAAGAGATATGTAGAGGAGGGAGAGAGAGAAGAGGGGGAGACATGGAGAGAGATGGGTATAGAGGGAGAGATAACTCAATATAGAGAGAGGGAGAGATAGAGATAATGATATACAAATAAAGAGGGGGAGGGAAAGATGAGGAGATAAAGATAAAGTGGGAAAGAGTGAGAGATAAGGTGATAGAGATAAGAGATAGAGAAATAGGTATAGAGATAGAGATGAAGAGGGGGAAGGTAGAGAGATAGATATAGCTATAGGGAGGGAGAAACGAGGAGTGTGTGTATATGAGTGAGAGAGATATGGAGAGAGATAAAGATGGAGATAGATATCTAAATAGATAGAGTTGGAGGGAGAGGAGGGAAAGGAAGGGAGAGAAATAGATAAGGGTATGTGCAGGATCATCATGGAAAAAACAGGCCCTTAAGTGGCAATGAAAATTCAGAAAATCAGAGTTGGGCAACTTGACGTAAAAATTTGAATAAGTTATCTATATTATTTCAAAAATATGTAAGAATAAAATCTATGGAAAATTGAATGTAGTTTCTAAACTACTAGGTTAATTTTTGTAAAAAATAAATCTATTTGGTGAAAATTTGAAATTTCAATGCAGTAGTACTAAAATTTCAGAGAAAAATAAGAAGTAGGTGTCTGTCTGACTACCCTAACCATAATAAAATGATAATATTTTTTTTATAAGATTTTAGATATAAGTATAGGACTCATGTCCGGATGTGATGCATATTTTTTTGTAATTTTTTTAAAAATAAATAATTAATTCTGATTATTTTATTACAACTTTTAAAAAATATAAAAACTCGTATGTCTGACCACCTTAACTTGGTCAAAACTTCATGAAATTCTTTTTTTTTTTAATCCTATAGTATGCCAAGCATAGAATGTGACGCATGTTTTGGATTCAAAAAATGTGATACAGTTTGAAAGCTACAAATGTTTTTCTATCAGACTATCAATCAAGACTTTAGTCGTAATTCTAATAAAAAATAAATAATAATAATTTATTAGATTTTAAGTAAAATATAATTTATATTGGTAGAAAGATGAGAAGCTCCTTTACAAACCCTTTTCGTTTCATCAATTTTGGGTAAAATAAAAGTCATCAGCCACATGGGCGAAATCTGGAAAAACAAGGTAAGTTGTTAAACACGTTTTACGTGTTGACTTTTTAGGATTGACAGGTCCGAACCAAATCCCGAGCCTAATCCCTAGGCATTAAATTTTGTGTCAGCATATCGGATATCCGATTCAAATCCGATATCCGATTTGAATTTGATATATGATATGTTTTAGATATGAGTTTTAAATTTTTTATACAATCTTTAATATATGATTTAAAAATGCAATAAAGTTAATAATTTAATATATATAATATATAGTAAAGTTTATAATTTAATATATATAATATCCAATGAAGTTTAAAATGTAATATATTTAATATACAATTTATGATAATCTCTTATCGAATTATGTATTTAATATATAATGCATTATTAAATGTATAATATTTAAATATTATTTCAATATTTTAGTTAATCTATAAATATTTATATATATATATTACCAATATATAAAATATTTAAATATTATCTCTTTCCCTGTCTCTCTCTCCACCTCTATCTCTCTCAAGTCTCTCACTCAATCACTCCTCTCTCTCTCACTCAATCTCCCACTCTCCCTCTCTCTCTCTCCCTCTCTCTCTCTCTCCATCTCACTCTCCCACTCACTCTATCACTCTCCCCTCTCCCTCTCACTCTCTCCCTCTCCCTCTCTCTCCTTATCCCTCCATCTCTCCCTCCCACTCTTCCTCCTTCTATCTCTCCCTCTATTCCTCTCCCTCTCCCTCTCCCTCT